>JBAIAA010000293.1:600000-831384 GCA_037893245.1 Crossaster papposus | reverse complement strand
ATAAGAATAACTGCTCGACGCCGGTTGAAAACAAACGCTGTTTTTCGTGCTTTCCTCGGCATCCATGATTGTAAAACTTCGGACAGGTAAGTTAAACGATATTTAATATCAAATACAACCCCCAAATCTACCCATTAATGATAGTTCAAGCAATTACCAATGGTGTATCCTACCTTTAACAATGTGACATGTTTTTGTATGCCCGAATGATTGAATATATTTAACCAATCGGTTGAACTTAGAGATGATACCTGTAGGTGTTATTAGTAATAGTATGTTCTATTATAGAAGCTGATTCTATGAACACATCAGTTCCGATAAACCTCAACTTATTTTGACATTAAGTCAAACCACAATGAGCCCACTCCTATATTCTTCGAAAACAACCTAATAACTTCCAATGTCAAATTTCGTCACAAACCATATCCGAAAACATGTTTTCTAAAAATCCAAATATACACCGCAGTGTAACTATACAGGGGATACGCCCCCTCCCCCCACCCACACCCCCGTCGAGGTCCGTGAACCTGAGTGCTGCCCCCTCCTCCAACCCCAACCCCCCCCCCCCCCCCCCCCCCCAATTGTAATCAGTGTCCTCTTGAACAAGTAATGCACCCAAGGTAGCCTACCCTTACAAATTCAACCCAATAGTTACGCCGCCTGGCTTCTGCGAAACTTTGTATTGTCTTTTTTCCCGTGAAGAATGATACCTTGACTTTTTAATGGTTTGGGAACATCATGACACGCCGACCTTTTGACCGCTGTCTAGTTCCAGACGGATTTCTTGTAAATCGCAAGTGATTGTCGGGAATGAGTAAAGACCCCCGACCTTTGAGACATTCATTCTTCTTCTGTCTTCGAACAGTCCGTCGATTCCCGACCCAAACTACCTCGCCCAACGATACACCTACTCCTAGCTCCAAGATTGAAGATTTTACTCGCACTTGTGCATGTATCTTCTACACAACCTTCCTCCACTGAGCTCCCCCTAAGCGTCACCTGGACTTTGCTGAGTATCAGCCTAGATGTTGACAATTTTTTAGCAACGGCTTGAAAAATATTATTAAACTCTGGACAGAGCCTTCTCTCATTTACTCATTGTCTGTGGCGTGATTACGAGTCACACCTCTCACCTCTTGAAGACATTCTCAGTAACAGCATTATCGCAAGATATCAATTCGAGAGCCTTGACTATAAATCATAGCATAATTGTTTTCACCGTAAAATAATCATCACATCAAGCTGCTTTCTTCCCCGTGATTAGTCTAATCATAGAGAAAGGAACACCCCAAGTTAGCCCCCCCCCCCCCCGTTCAAACTTTCCGAAATCTAATTTGTTTGTCTCGACCTAAGTCCTTTCGACACACCATATGCATAACGTCCCACTACACGACTTCTGACAACTAGAGCACACGTACCTAAATGTGTGTTGGTCAATGTACGTGACCCCAGAATCTGAGGAATAGCGTGGCGGGAGCGTGTTCAGGGGTAAAGGACGAGGGGGGGGGGGGGGGGGGGGGGGGCTCCTTTGTCACATTATTGTGCTAGTATCTCTTAGCATGTGTACGCAGTATACGTGTATATTATTAGTCTGTATTTTCTAAATAAACATAACAGATACACAATTACTTCTATCTGTGCCAATTATTAGTCTTTTATATTTGATCTTCCAAGTCTTTACATTTCGTCATATCAAGTTCAATCCACTCTGATTCTTGATTGTAGTCTCGAAACTCCCTGCATCCTGGCCCAACTTAGACTGGTACAGTTTTCAAGGTGGTAGGAAAACTCGCGTAGATATTTTCTCAAAAAAAGACTCATGCAGTTACATTTTAAATTTGGGAGATTTAGAAATAGCCCGAGTTGAAATCGAAAAGAAATTAAAGCTTGGATGACGCAATTCGCCGGTCACGCGGGAACCCAATTGGAGAGGAAAAATAAATCTGTAATAACCGGACGTACCAGCACGCCTGATTGGCACGAGTGACTCGGGGTTACCGTGCAACTTACCGATAACCCCGGTACAACGCGAACGATGTGTATATAATAAAAATGCGACCGGGCATCCGCCAGGATTTAAGATTGCGCAACCATTAAGTAGAGTCTTCTCTAACAAAATTAAGCCGTACAGCAAGCTATAATACTCTGTAAGTGGCAAGTGGCGTAACTTAATGGGCGCGTGTCGGAGGCCAAGGTACACCTCACGAGGCATGTGCCCCCCCCCCCCCCCCCTCCCCTCCCCTCCCCCTCCCCGCTCTCGCGGTGACAAAGATAGCTTGTCCTGGTTATGTTTAACTGATAAGCTAAGATGTCCTGGCTAGGACACAGTCTATTATTGTCCTTTGTTTCTAGACACAGTGCACCTGTTGTTGACTTTTTGTTTTGTCGTTGAGGGCGAACAATAGGCGATTTACTTTGAAGTGCACCGCACTGGTAAATCAAGTGTCTGTCTTGTTTGGGCTGGGCTGAGTCAACCCCAAACCCGTGGCCTTCATTCGAGTCGATATGTGCGACTTAAAAAAAGAGAGCCAACGGCGTACTATGGAAGCCGTCACTGCTTTAAAAAGTAAGCATCCTGAGAATTGATAGTTAGAATACTGTTATAGCAACGTTAAAAATAATTTAAAAATAGTAATTACTTTACTCTCGCGCAGTAAAAAAACCACAAATCCGTAAGGATCCAAAAACCGAAAAAAGCAATAAACTTTATATTTACTAGTTTGGTTTGTTCAGGTGAAGTATAAACACAACCTCTGGCTTAAATGTGGTTTGCTTCTAAGACGTTCTCTGAATCAAGACCTCAAAACTTATTGCTGAGACAATGAGATATCGAAATATATCCGGGGCAGTTTTCTTAGAAAGATGAACAAAAATGGTTGAAAGCGAAACCGTGCATGAGTACTGCAACTATATTAATGTGTTCTGCTTTATATTGCAAACAACGATACTATACATGTAGCTTGTCGTTTATTTTATTGCGAAGTTTTCCCAGGTAGTTATGTCTTGTCACCTGATTAAAAAAAAAGCTAAAGGAGAGCTAAAACAAACAAATTATCCCTAATCTTTTTTTCCCCAAAATAATACAATCTCAGGGGTTCCCAGGACCTTACCCGTGTTTCATTTTCACGCTCAATTGTCTCGGCCCATTGTTCGCTTTTAACTTTCTCTCGTACCGCAGTCGAGAGGACCCACAGGGCAAAATAACACGTCGGACCTTTTGAGGAGATCTCGTTTGATTCGATTTGACAGACGATAATTGGGACCAGATTTTTTTTTTCATTTCTTTAAATCGCATCGGCAGCCTTGGTTGATTTGGTGCACAATGCTCTGGTGTATATGCAATTGTTAATTGTCTGGGTTTGTTAACCTCACCCGGGTCAGTTTTGCAGGTTGTTTTAACCTTACCCCACACTGTAAAACAAAATAGACCTGGATGCCAACGAATTCCCGTAAATGTCACTGTCACCGTATAAAACTGACATGTTAGCAAATGTTCCCTCTGAATAGAAAAAAGTACAGTATTACCAGAAACTGGTATCTTTTGTTTCTCATTATTCATGTCAAATAAAACCCTCTTATAAGTTATACAGAATTTTTTCTCGCTTGGTGGCGTTTGCTCATTGACCATTTGCGTGTGGAATTTGAATAATATCTGGTACACTGACTTGTTCACACAGCTTGGCACAGTTTACATTTAAATTCTCCAGACCAAAGACACTGTTGCTATATCACGTGATTCTGGCAAGCCTTACGCTAGCAACCCCCGGCTCTGGAATGGTCTAGTGTCTTTGTACCATTCACACCCATTGTGAACAATGTATTGGTGCTGAGCGTCTCTAGCGTAACTATGCAAAGAGCTTTGCCCCGAATCACGTGATATAGCAACAGTGTATTTGGTCTGGATAATTTAAAGTCAAACCTGTGCCAAGCTGTGTGAACAAGTCAGTGTACCAGATATTATTTAAATTCCACACGCAAATGGTCAATCTGCCCTTGGTGTAAACACCTGGATGTCCTTCCGCCTCATCAGAGCATTTCTTACCGGGGTCCGTCCCGGTGAATTACGGGTCATCCCACGCCGTCTGACCAGTCTATGAGGCCAATGTCCTCGTACAGCCTAGTCTCCACTTGATGGGATTCTGTCTGGCCCCACCTTGGCGCTTTTGCGATCTCATCTTTAATACTTCAGGAATGTCTTGCTAAAAACTAACAATGCATTCTCCGGGATTTCTCTCAAAGAACCATCAGCCTTTTTGTGTTATTTTTTTGCGCTAAACATTAAATCCTCTTTGAAAGACAGTGGAATTTGAAAGTGTGAAAGGCTGGGGATAACGAGCGACGTTTCTCTTTTTGGTTTGTCCGTTCCTGGCAAATGGGCCCTTCCATTAGTTTTGTTTAGGTCTAGTTTGTTTAAGCTTAACCGACTCACGGGTTACTGACATTTGTTTTGCTGAATGATTAATTTTTCAATTCAGACAGGGCTTAAAGGTAGGATACACCATTGGTAATTGCTTGAATTATCATTAATGGGTCGATTTGGGGGGTTGTATTTCATAGTAAATATAATTTAACTGACCTGTCCGAAGTTTTACAATCATGGATGCCGAGAAAAGCACGAAAAACAGCGTTTGTTTTCAACCGGCATCGGGCAGTTATTCTTATGTTATCTTTTGTTATTTATTTTTTTATAAAAAATTTCGGAATAATTACAGGATATCTAGCGCAATCATTTTGCTGGATGCCTAGAATCATTATTTACTTTCAAATGAGTAAGATATTTCTTAATAATTCGGTAGTAAATACTTTCGATATCTGCAAATGGTGTATATTACCTTTAAGGATTCGAGCGTTTACAGTGAGTGCACAATGAATTCAAGGTGTCGAAAGAAAAATGGTTTTACAACTATACTACAAAGTTCATGCGCTCCGAAGTTCCAAAACGAAATTGTGTGCTTGTATACATTGGTATTGCTCATTTCACTTTTAAGGAAAATACTTCAGACCTGACTATCATTATAAACAGTCAAACTTAGTTCTCAAGAAACGAGTGGGAAAGTTGGTATTTTGATTAGAAATTTTAATTAGTTGAGTAAGAGTCTACTCATAGCACAGTCGTGCCGCGGTTATACTGCTCATAATATTATATACCCGCCCCCACATCTCTGGAACGGCTTGGGACAAGGCCACTCCCTCCGATCTCACGCCCCTGCAATGTGCCCTACACGGCCAACAAACAAAAACGGAAAAAAGGGAGAAAACAAGTTACCTAATAACAGTACATGGCTTTGTAATTATATCTTATAGGAGGAGTTTGAACTTAAAAACAGACTTTTATGATGATTACGCTTTAATTAATGTCGATGATTTTGTTTAAATCTCGTTTTCTGTGAAAACAGCAGTTTGAAAGCTCTACAAAAAGAAAATTAAAAGCTGAGTAAAATCGAGTTTTTTAGTACTCAAAAAGGAGGAGCCATTATGAAGGACAGCTCTAAATTGTTGTCTTTCATAATTTATTGCTCCCGTTGAAAGAGTGAAATTTAACTCTTTTAGAGTGGTTGTCAGTTTTCACTCTGAAAAACTTCATTTTGGTGTTTTTTATAAGACACTCATTCTTTTTGAGAGTGAGCGTTTTACTTTTTCTAACATTTTGGGAGAAGAATGCACTGATGAGGGGTTTCCTTAGTCTAAAAAGTTATTCCCTGAGGTCATTTAATTCTTGTGGAGAAACAAACAGCTACCTGTAACCCCCCCCCCCCCCCCCCCCCCCCCCCCATTCTCTCCAAATGTATCGAGCGACTATTGCGCCTACTAATGTTGAGTCATTGAGTAAACAGAAATAAGAAACTTGAGGTTGGCCCTTGTCGGCTACCGTTTCCCAGTATCCACCGACTAATCACTCGCACTTCTCTCATGCATTCTATCAAGTCGTGGTGATTAATAATTATTGCCCATTGTCTTGAGAACGAGCCCACGCTCTTGCAAGACGCCGGACACCCTAGCCCGCTGTCGATTCTTAAGCTATTACTTGTTGATTTTTTCCGGGAAAGTTCGACGTGTCGGAGGAAGTGCAATGTTTACGGAGGGGATAAAGGCGCGTTTCCGCCGGTGTCTCGTGCCGATAACCCCGGTGTGACTTTCTCTCCTTAGGCGCGCTGTACTGCGATGAATACTCGTATTAATAGTCAGGTGACTTCGAGTACAATCTATACAACCACTTATATTACGAAAGAACATAATGCACGTTATTGTGCAATACTCACGTGGTTGGTTCGTGCGTTGCTCTCTTTCAGGGGCGTGGCCATTGTGAAAAAGAAGGGGGAAACATTGCCACATGACCGACAGAAATGAGCACATACAACCCCAGATAAAATTCGGCAGGGTTGTAGTCGAGTCCCTGCAAGTCCGTTCACCGAGTTCTTTCGTGAAGCCAGTCACAAGTCCCTTCATAAAGGCAGTCACAAGTAACTAGATGAACAATGACAAAGGAATGCTTTTGTCAAAGCTGATTTGAATAGCTTGTGATTTGAATTAGAACTGAAGGACTTTTGATGGACTTTTGATGGACCTTTGATGGACCTTTGATGGACTTTTGATGGACTTACAGGGACTTACATGGACTTACAGGGACTTACATGGACTTGCAGGGGCTTGCAGGGACTTGCAGGGACTTGCAGGGACTTGCAGGGACTTGCAGGGACTTGCAGGGACTTGCAGGGACTTGCAGGGACTTGCAGGGACTTGCAGGGACTTGCAGGGACTTGCAGGGACTTGCAGGGACTTGCAGGGACTTGCAGGGACTTGTGATGGCATGTGATGGACTACAATCCCTGCAATTCGGAGGTAAAACAAACACGGCTTGTGTCCAAGACTACTAGTACCATGCTTTGTGTCATGAAGGCTAGTCTTGTTATGGTGATTCCTTTGATTTCCATCGTTGATTGCCACCACCATGTCTGTTCCTTGTAGTTGTTGTAATCCATGACAATTAATTATATACGTACACGGGTCATACCCCATCCCAATTGGGTCGAATTGTTTTTTTTATAATATATCACTAAACAAATGTTTTAACCGATATGTCTGACAGGCATAATAATAGCTGTCAACATTTTGGAATAATCAAAATGTTATATTATACACGCTTTTTATAATCCATGTCCAGGACGCGCGTATAATTAATGTTGTGCATCGTTTCTAAGGCTTGATCCAAGTCTACTCAATGCCCTCAAAACCCTACCCTCGCCGCTAGTTGCTTCACGCGTTGCATGCAGTCGAACAGTGTATTTGTTTGTAAATACCGTCGATCAGGGAACCTCCAATGACCCTGACTTCCAGGCAACCCGCAGTAGTTAGTGGGTGATTCCCCCCACCGCGTATGCTCTTATCATTCCGTTCCTTAGCAACGCACGCAGCGTGTGATGTCATCAAAACAATAACAGGAAACACCCCCCCCCCCCTCTCCCCCTCATAAAAAATGATACTATTTCGTAGTCGTATAATCATTTTCGAATCCCTGGCTTCGTTTTGGCTTAAGCCAATGTCAGGCTTGGGAGCCCCAGCCACATTGTCGTTCTTCAGGAACGTTCAATCGGTTGATATGAATCTAAAAGGGCGAATATTTCTATTTCGCTTCCATTTCTATTTGCTTTTTTAGTGATTCGGAAGTCGGAGGCGATGGCGAGGCCGAACCGAAATGAAGGAAAGGTTTCGAAATTGTTGGCGTAGTGTTCCGTGCGGCACGCTCGAAATATTTGAAACAATCGATCGCAGCTCGCACGAACTGCACGTACGTCTAATATAAACAGACAAAATAAAAAAATCCCCGAGTTAAAGGTAGGATACACCATTGGTAACTGCTTGAATTATCCTTAATGGGTAGCTTTGGGGGGTTGTATTTTATAGTAAATATCCGAAGTTTTAGAATCATTGATGCCGAGAAAAGCACGAAAAACAGCGGTTTTTTTCAACCGGCGTCAAGCAGTTATTCTTATGTTATCTTTGGGTTTTTTTAATTATATTTTTCGGAATAATTACAGGATATCTAGCACGATCATTTTGCTGGATGCCCAGAATCAACATTTACTTTCAGATGAGTAGGATATTTTGTAATAATTCGGTAGTAAATATTTTCGATATCTGCAAATGATGTATACTACCTTTAAAGGACAAGTTCACGTCCCAGTTTTCTATATACTTTTCTCTGCACATTTTCAAATGGAGTATTAGAAAAATAAAGGCTTTCAAGTACATTTGTTCTTATACTTTCCACAATTCCACAATTTTTTTAAATAAAATTCCTACTGTTTCATACTTGTTCTTGTACCATTCTTGTTACCAAATTCGACTCGAGCGAGTGCGTAGCGCGAATCCAATTACGGCATGGGTTCCGGGGCACGCAATATATAGGGCCCCTGCAAAAGTTGGATTCTAGTTGCATGCTCTGTGGTGCGATCTGAGGTGATTTCTGGCCACCTTCCTCTGATATTACGTAATACATGTACATCGATTCTACCGATTTTCGGGAGTTTCTTGGTTTTTTTTGTTCATTTAAAGGTAGTAGGGCCTATACACCATTTGCAGATATCGAAAATAGTTACTACCGAATTATTAAAAAATATCCTACTCATCTGAAAGTAAATGTTGATTCTGGGCATCCAGCAAAGTGATTGCGCTAGATATCCTGTAATTTTTCCGAAAATTTGAATTTTATAATGAAAAATTCGCGATCGCCAGACGGCGATCGCGAAAAACCAAAGATAACATAAGAGTAACTGCTCGACGCCGGTTGAAAAAAACCGCTGTTTTTCGTGCTTTTCTCGGCATCCATGATTGTAAAACTTCGGACAGCTCAGTTAAACGATATTTACTATAAAATACAACCCCCCAAAGCTACCCATTAAGGATAATTCAAGCAGTTACCAATGGTGTATACTACCTTTAAATAACCTTGGCTCGGAGGGGGGGGGGGGATTTCAAACCCCGCTGTTGCGTTATTATAGGCTGTGTCGACTTGGGCAGTACACGAACGTTTACCAACTTGAAGTCACGTCTATAGGCCCTGCCAATAACGATCACAGTCATACGTCACCGCGGCTCGTCGGGTTAATAGGTTTGCCCTTAGCAACGCGATAAACAAACACTGCCCTCCAACTCGGGCCGTGCAAACTTGGCCCCTCGGCTCCCAAAACATTACAACTAAATGTTCAGCCCAGTTTCTTTAAACTATAAGAACTTTATTTAAAATACCCAATTAATTATACAATTGACTTAGGATTCACACCATCATAGATAAATTGGCAAAATGTCGTCAAAATCTAAATAATTGTCTCAGCATTTCAAAGTGTCTAGTTTTGTTTTCTTCGAAACTCTGGCTTCGTTTCGTATTTGGCTTTAGGAGATATTAGACCCCGACTTCGAGAGCTTCAGTCATATTTTTGTGATGCGTTTCGGGAACATTCAATCGGTTGTATATATTAAAGGTTGGATACGCCATTGGTAATTGCTTGAATTGTCATGAATGGGTGGATTTGGGGGGTTGTATTTTATAGTAAATACCGAAATGTTACAGTTATTGATGCCGAAAAAAGCACGAAAAACAGCGTTTGTTTTCAACCGGCGTCGAGCAGTTATTCTTATGTTATCTTTTTTCGCAATCTCCGTCCGGCGATCGCGAATTTTTCTTTATAAAATTATATTTTTTGGAATAATTACAGGATATCTAGCGCAATCATTTTGCTGGATGCTTAGAATCATGATTTCATTTCAAATGAGTAAGATATTTCTCAATAATTCGTTAGTAAATATTTTCTATCTGCAAATGGTGTATCCTACCTTTAAGCCAGAGGTTGGTATATTTCTATATTAGATTTACGGTGGGTCTTCCAATGCGCTGAAGCAGGATTTGAGATAGTTTTTGTCAACTTTTAAAATTAAATTCGTGATCTCTAAAATTTCTTACGGGAAGTTTAATGACTTGTGGAAAAATGTGAAAACCCCTACTTTTAGAAGGCATTCATGTGGAAAGTAAATCTTCATTTTTCTCTCTCAGATTCGTAGGAAAGTATACAGTATTTCTATGTTGATTCTGTTTGATATGAAAGGAGGGGAACTCCAAAATAGGGCATTGTGGATTTGCTTTGTGATTTACATCCGCTGGGTTAGATATGAATGCTTACCCCTACCCGGAGCTTAGCTCCCGTACCCAGTCGGGGTAGCCCCCTTGGTAAATTGTTCGCAACTTCTGGATCCGGTTTATATTTTCAGAGGACTGATCCTAAAGATAAAAATGACGGTCGCTGCAGCAACATGGTCAACAAAATCTCTCCCGCAATCTCCTATTTCGTCAATATCTATATTTTGCCATCCATAAATATTGGAAAGTGCCTTTTGGAAAATTCGCAGATTCAAGTGGTGTTTTTTGTAATATTAGGATCAGTTACATTTATCTCTATAGTAACTGAACAATTTTTTTTCAAAAGTACTAAATACATCGTGAAATTAGTCAGGGGCGGATCTAAGATTTAAGTGATAATTTGCTGGGGTCTTCGTCTTTTTCTTTTAAAAAAGCATCTTCTCTTGCATCTTTCGAGCTGCATCATGAACCCTTTTGAGGAATTATTGGTTTTGTAACGAAAAACTTTCAGTACTTAAATGGGTTTTCATTTTTTTCTCTAGATTTAAAAGAATAAAAATGAGACAAAACTGAGACTATTTGATTTGAGTTATACCCACCCGTTCAGACTTTGTCCCTCGCGCAAAACCAGTGCATAATAAATCTGACCCCTCAGCCAAGTGAAAAATAGTTCTTGTATTGTGATGCCTATTTTTTTGACGAGCTTTAAAGATAATATTTTAAATATAGTTATGATTCGCATTTTTGCAGATTAAGTTTTCTTTGATACAAGTATTTCATTTTTCAAGCATTCAATATAGGCATTTTATGATTTGAAAGAAAATACGTGCCGACAGTGAGCATTTGACACGTTTCTGAAGTTCGCTTTCAATTCGTGTAAATCGCGTAGGCAGTGACTTTTGTCCTCTATTCTATGTGTGTTTTGTCGAAGTATAATACCGAGCGCACGATCTATAAAGCTGAGTTGGGTTTGTTATGAAGGCAAGTTATTCAACTATGAAGAAATACACGTCATACGCTCTGATGCGCGGCGGATAGTTTAAATCCGGTTTCAAATTGCAGAATCACTTTTCATTTTGCAAACAAGAATTTGTTTTACATTTTTAACTGAGGAACGTAATAAATTCCTAAAAGTGTACACATGCTCGGGAAGTCGGAGGCCAGAAAGAAATGAAACTTTACTGAATAAGAGGCCCTAGAAACCTTCAAACTACACCAAGCACACTGTTGTATTGTTTGTGTGGTGTTCATTCTCTACCAATAATGTGGAGCATTGAGTTCTTCGCAAGTAAACGTCATGTTGAAATTACCTAAACGAGGCTAAACTCTCAAAACAGCCCTTTAATGCCATAGTGCGGAAGTTGCTGAGCGAATACGTACAAATCCAAGACTATTGTTAGCCTCTCTGGACCTACATGTTCTATAAGTATTCGAAATCTATTCACCTTTTTCCGTTGTAAGATATACTTTGGTTGCTTGATACGGATAATAGGTCTTTGCACTATTTCACAATGAATACAATGTGTAACTTAGCAGGGGTTGCAATGGTATACAGGCAAAATGGTAAACATTTAGAAAAATATAGGAAACAATTTTCTTGTCTTGATCGCCCGCGCATAAATAGCATGCGACACGTGTACTTTTGGACAAACATGTTTACACGTTGTCTTGTAAAAGAATAATAGCAACCAACAAAATACTCCAAAATGAAAATATTTGTGCGATGTTTGTCTGTTGAACTAACAGTGGTGGGTGTTTGTAAACATTTACTCGTGTCCGCCGTCGCGATGGTTCGACCGGCGGGTGCAAAGGTTGCTCCCACACGGAAAATATACACGTGCCTTGGGAACTGACCCAGTAGCATAGGGCTAACAATCCCGGTTATATCGATTTCATACGAGTTTTGTAGCTCAATTAAACGGTTCCAGGACAAAGTGCCTTTTTAATTCTGTGCACTTCAAAAGCCAACAAGACACTCGACATAATATGCCCACGTACATTTCTTGCATCAAACAAAAATATTAAAGACAATAAAACTCAAAGCCAAACTTAAAAGTATCACTTCAAGAATATTGTGTACATAGGATTAATCCAAACCCACTCAGAACGAACCTTGGATTGACTACTGACAGACATGTTATGTTATCATCGGAATTACAAATATTATACAAGCCGTTGAACTTTGACGTTTGGTTCCATAGTATCATAAAATGGCTATCAATTGGAATGCGTGTATAACCGACATACAGATCCTTGCCATTTGATTGGTGGAAGTCACATAACGTGACATTCGTTAATATTCCTCCTATTCGCGCCGCGGCTTAAAAAGTCCAATTTGCCCATGGTGATTGGGTTTTACTATTCAACAGTTAGGATCATACTTTTGTGTCATAAAGAACGCCCCCTAGTGTCATGTGGTGTCCACTCCCCCTTTTTAAATGTTTACGATCGGGCAATTTCAGGGTTTTGGTCATTGCCCGTTTCCCTATCCACTCTTTGGCACGGTTTTAGACCGACGTTTACGCCAATGGCTCTTACTGGATGTCAGACAAGTCGACCGTTGAGACAACTCGACTCGGGGCAAGTCGACAGTTGAGACAACTCGACCGTTGAGACAACTCGACCGTTGAGGCAACTCGACCGTTGAGACAAGTCGACCGTTGAGACAAGTCGACCGTTGAGGCAACTCGACTTCACAATTCCTCAACTGATTGTACACTTTTCTAATGTACTCTATACCAAATTCGTTAATTGATTTTTATTCATTTTTGTACGGTTGTTGTAGGCCTACATAAACATATCTTCAGATTCTATTTGCCATTTTGTTTACTTTGGTTGTTTCTGATCATTATACTTGGAGACATTAATGATGGGCCAGTCGCGCATAATGACGTCAGGCAGTTTTAGGGGAATCCCCGACTTTCTGTCCACACGCCCTCGACTTTTCACTATTTGGTTAAACATCTTCGTCACGATCGATAATGACTCGTAGTTTGTGTTGGCCAATTAATCCTTGTGGTTTATTAATATGTGTGAATCACAATTATGAATCCTGCTGGCAACTACCTGACATTTACCCTTTTTTTTAAAAGTTAACAAATACAAATAAATAGGCCTAAACAAGGACATCAGTAAAAACTATTTTACTTTGTGCAGCGTCAGGTTAAGGCGGGTCCAGGATTTGACATTTCCGCGTCACCTTTGGTAGAATGTTTTGAATAGTCTAGAATAGGGTTATCCCCTAGTTTCCGCGTCTAAATAATCGGTGAACATGTCCCATCCCAATCACACCATACGGCCTTTCAAAAGACCGGGGAGATCCGCTGAGTCACCGGGCGCGGTGAACGGCCGGCGTTCGTGGGCGAGTATAGCCGCTTCAAAGAACACGCTGTGTTTGGGTACGAAAACCCTGGATTTGCGATCTTCTATTTTGTTTGTCGATCCCGGAAGAACCTGTCCATGAACGGCGGACTACTTTCAGAGGACCTTTGTACTGTGACTAAACGATTTTGTCATTGTGTCGACCGAAACATCTTACGTATTTTTGTATTTTTGTAATTTTTGTAATGGTGAACATATTTCTTTTACGGGATAGAGTCCAAACAAGACTATTGGTTTGGAACATCGGACCACTTTGCTGGAAAGCCTATAATATTATACATTAGGAATAAAACAAGCCCACCATTGTGTTTATTAGAATCGAATACACCCAAACATATTGCGTATATTTTAGTATTTTTAGAGTTTTTTGGATAAACATATTTTTGCGGAAAGAGTAACGGTTTGGAACATCGGACCACATTTGGCGGATATCCTTTGCGAATATTATGGCTAAACGAGCCACCCAATTACTGAAATCGATCGAAGACGCCCAAATATACCACGTAGTTTTGGTATTTTTAGAGTTTTTTGCAAAACTATTTGGGGGCAAAACTTGGATAGACGAATGCGAGTAATCGCTGCATTAGACCTTGTAAAGACGCGTTCTGCTTCGATAGCATGCTATCCTGTTTAGTCAGGGATATTTTCTTTTAAAAAATAAGCCTCCTTTTAATAAAAAAAACCAAAAACTACTAAAATCGAGCTTTCCATCTATCGAACTTTCCCGTTAAAATTTGATCGTGTTCGCTGCTGCAGTGCTGCAGGCCAATTTTGGCTTCCAAATCTAAAATGTTAATTCGTCGGAAGTATCGGCGCTAAAAACAATATAAAAATAATTATAGATTTGTGACAGATTTTGCTCGCATTAAATATTTGTTCACTCCAGAATGAAATGCCGGAATAAAAGATTTTGTTCTTAACCTGGGGCCAATTTCATAGAGCTGCTTAGCACAAAAATTTGCTTAGCATGACAATTTGTCCTTGGCAAAAACAAGGTTACAGACCAAAATTTCTCCTGATCTTTATTGTTCTGGATTGATAATCAGCTGTTTTTTTGCTTATAGCATGAAAAAACACGTATAATTTTGGTTGGTAACCTGTTTTTAATGAGCAAGACTTTTTGTGCTAAACAAATTTTTTTGCTTAGCAGCTCTATGAAATTGGGCCCAGAGTTGCAGCCGAGCCCTTGATCTACCGCATTTGAACGGCTCGTTTTTATATCGCTGTATAAGAAAATAGCAATTAAAAAAGAAATGTATTTTTCGAGGGAATGACATCATTAAGTTTAATGTTCTTTCTGAATAGCAATAGCCTATACAGTATAACTTTGTTAAATAATATAACCGCTGCTATTGGGTTTCGAGGTGTTCAAGATACGTCTCAAGGCTGTATAACCCACTAGAATTGTGTACTTTCCTAAAGTATAAAATGCTATAAAAATGGTTTTACCTCCATTTCTTTACTGCCAATCGAAAAATAAATGACAAAACCTTTCTAGAAGGTTCCGCCATTTGCGTTCATTCAATTTCAAATTCAAAGCTTTAAATTCAACGGAACTTCTAAATTCAAAACATTTAAAGCTTATGTTGAGTAGTTTCGAGTGGTAGATATATAGAGCTCTATTAATTCAGCCGTGGACTATGTTATTAAACTACTAAAATGGGAACAAATTTGGTGAATTTTCGTTTGTTTTTTTATATAAAGAATTGCCGTAGAATGCTAGCCGAAGAATTGTAGATAACAAATGCTTGTTCGACAGGTCATCACTCGACACCCCCCCCCCCCCCCCGCTTTGGTTTAAAGACAGACCCGCGCCTAATTTCCGTACCGTTTGTGAACGAAGCTTTCGAAGCTTTCGATGATATCCGGGGTGTTGAATAGATTGAAATGACAGATATTATGTGTAACGTTTCACAAATAGAGAAATGCAATGTATTTCGTTTAGTCCTGGATCCCGTCTCCTGCTTCTCTATACATTGTACATTCGGAGCAAGATACTGTGAAGGTCCTGCTTTGTGTAGGTCGTGTTTGCGGAATGTTTTGGTTTTTCAGGAATTCTTTTTATTTTTTTTATATATTTTTTTTTTGGGGGGGGGGGGGGGGGGTGCGTTAGATAACAGTTGTCTAGAGAGTGTATGTATCACCATGATGGGGATTTAGGGGGGAGTCCCTCTGTCTCGTATCGGGCTGGACATATATCTCTTCTGTTTTTGCCTGATGTAGCATATTGGGGAATCCACTAGCATAGGCCTATAAGATGGAAGAGCGCCACCTAGACTGTTCTAGGGGTTGTGGTCCAATGGTGTTCGACTCGTGTGCGATGGTATGGGTTCGAATCTCGACAGGAACATGGTGCTTTTTGGGCAAGACACTTTAATTGCATCTTTCCACCCAGGAGAATGTGTACGTAGAGACCACATACGCTGATCATAATCTGCTGTAGAACATTAATGGTCTCGTTCCTGATGATCAGGATATCAATGTGGGCTTAAACCTCTGGAAAATGAGGCGCGTTATACATGTCGTTGTCGTTATTATTATTTACCCACCGTGACAAATGAAAAGTGGTCTATAGCGGCAACAGCCAGCCGTTGCAAATGCACAAAACATGACCGAACCACATCCCCACAACGCGTAAATCTCTACTAAGCTTTTTTTTTAAAACCGAGTGGCCTCAAGAATAAAATAAGCACCATACGTTTTGTTATTTCGTGTGATAGTTGCATTGTTATTCCTTTCTCTATGCATGTACCCACGCACCCACGTATGTCCACAACAAAATATGTGTACTACTACTAGGATATCACAACAAAAAGAACCCAGCAGTTGAACTTACAAGTTAACAGGTGGCAACAATCGGACATTCGTTAACAGTGACTCATTCCATATTTCTATTCTTGATTTGAGAAAATAACACCGCATTTTGTACAAGGACTCGGACCACGACAAAATAGGAATGTGGCAAGCATTGTTCAGCGACTGACACTATAGCCCGCCCTCATTAGTCTTTCTTTTGTTCATTGGACGAAGATAAACTATATAAGCGAAGAAAAAAAACTAGGCCATTCACCTGCCGTACCTGCCAGATGCTTTGTTCTCTTTAACCCAAACGACTGTGGAATGTTGATTGCATACCGAAGCTTTTCTCCTCTGTAATCAAATTTACCATTATTTTCATTATCCCAGGTAGCATATTTTGTACCCAGAAAGTTCGTGGGCGCTCTTGAGATTCTTTAAAAAAATATTTATTTATTCAGGTGTTTCGGCCTTGAATAATAATAATAATAAAAAACATGTTTGTTGAATAAAAGTTCTTAATTATATTTGATTGTTGACAATGACGTCAATTATACCGAACACAACTCTTGAACCTTTCAATTTCATTCGAAGGTGTCAACTTTGAAGTTTCCCACAATTGTCTGCGTTTTCTTCTTTGAAATTTAACAGTTTCGACTTATATTATAAACAAAATAACTCAAAGAATACAGTGTACAGAGCCTAAATAGCTGAAATTCTTTAATTTATCAGTCCTGTACAATTGACGCGTGGGCGTGAAAAGAATTTTGTCTGGGTGTTTGGAGTATACCCCGCAAGATATAAAGACCGACGGGCACCCCCCTTAGTCACCCATATATATACACTCTCTAGACTATTGTTACCAACCCCCCCTCCCCCCTTCCTCCTAAAAACCTAAAAAACAAATCCTGAGAAACCACAACATTCCGCAAGCACAATGACCGCCACAAAATCTCACCCTGCTACTGATGATGAAGGTAACAGCTCTTTATCCCCCTCTAAAAATGCACTTTTTCCTTTCAACTGGGATCAATCAATAATTTGTTTTCCCTAGTTCCTTTTCCCCTTTTAATTATTTTTTTTACAAAGAAAATCAAATTTTCTACATTTTAAATGCACCTCCCATTATTCCAGGCCAACTCAGCGGTGGGCACAGCATGGAATGCCAACTTTGAATGTGACCATTCAACGGTGTAAAATGGACAAAAAGCACACGATTGGAACACTGTGTGCTGCCCGACAAAAGAGGGCGATGTTTACTCTTCAACAGTGCCACCAGATGCTCCAACAGAAATGCAAATTTCGCTCCTTTTTATTTGAAACTTTTAAATGCTATGATTTACAAGCTTTTCCGAATTTGTCATATGTATGAAAGGAAGATATATAAAATTGTATGTCCAAAGCTTCATAAGACGGAGGCACCCCCCCCCCCCCCCCCCACCCCTGTTCCTTTGTGGTGCTCATTGTGCTTGCGGAATTATTTTTTAGGGTTTTAGGGGGGGGGGGGGGGGGAGGGGTGCGTTAGGTAACAATAGTCTAGAGAGTGTCAAGGTATGAGGGAATATGGGGGAGTCCCTGGTCTCATATTATGCTGGGTATACAAAGCTAATAATTCCCTATTAAACTTTCAAAATGATCAAAGTGAACTGGCAGGAGCAGGATTGGAATTTAAGACCTCTGGAATACGGTACCGGTGCTCTACCAACCAAGCTATCTTGTTCACTTTGAAAATTAATTCCAATTTATCGTCAGTGGCCCTTGGAGTGTGTTTGACAAATTATAACTCCCCATTCAATTAATCACCTTTTACTTCAAGCTAACACTGACACTAGATGCCTTCCTCATGAGAAATTACAGATTAAAACAAGAAATATAAACACAATTTATACATTCATATTATGTAGGCTACATGTAGGCTTCTATGGAAACAGACCAAAATGAGTGAGTCTATTCTGCGGTTATAGGTTCGAATCCACAGACTTCACATTTTCTTGTTTCGGTTTACCAACCAATTGGCAATGCGGTAGGTTGAGATGCCAGTTGTATCACTCCACAAAACAAAACGAGCAGATGTCAAAATCACTCCAAAATTGAGCCTTGGTCCACATTCATTCTTAAGGATGACCTTTGACCTCTCACCATACACCACGCTATATAACTGCCTGCCATTGTTTAGGGGGCGGGGTTTGTTGGGGTTACGTGGAGGAGGCGTTTGCAAACCCCGGAACCCCCTTGTCCTTTAAAACGGAGGCTTCTTTCTGTAAGACGTTGAGTAGTGAGTGGGAACTCTCAATAATCTGTGAACGTTTGTTAAAAAAATATAAAAAAGGAATATTATCAATAGCATGAAAAATCACTTTCCTTTTTCTGTAAACCAGTTAACCAGTTCGTGCCAGGATTATTTTGACAATGACCAGGCCAAGGATTTTTTTTTTTGAACCTTGATCCGTTCAGGCAGGCATCTGTGGGTAGCACACCCTAATATTAATGGCCTCGCTCGCTGCGAGCTGGTCACTGACAGATATTTCCTGCCTTGCTCGTGAGTCGTGACGTGTTTGTGCGTCATACGTCAACTGGGTAGTGGATACAACTAAATATGGATGAATTTTTTTTTGCAAATAACAGACTGATATCTTGACCAATCAGCAGCCGTTAATGTCCGACATGCGTGCAGCCTACTGGCTACAGAAGTTCTCTGCCATCGTGGGGGTTGTATATTAACCCCTGTCTGTCTGTCCGTCTGTCTTTTAGCAGGATTACCGAAAAACAACTGTATTTCAAGAAACTTGGTAGCTTATTGGTCAGATTATTTCATACAATTTTAAATTTAAATTTTCAGATTGATTTTTGGATCTCGGATCTCGGATCTTCGGATTTGAATTTCAGATGGATCACTTTAAATGATTTTTTTTTTACATTGGTAGATTTTACATTTTGCAGTTGGGGTGAAGGTCGATGTGTTCGACCGAGTGCCCTTTTTCTAGTTAGAATTAGTATACTAATCAACAGCTGTACATTTAGAACATGTGACTCGTTGCCGCAGCCTTGTTTACCTTCATGTAAGCAGCCTCTGTCTCGGCGATGGTCTTATCGTAGTCGTTTCTCGTTGCAATCTTCTTGGCCAGGCCCTCGTTGACTTTAGACAGTTTCTCTGTCAGGACACGTATGTCGGCTTGGATCTTCTGTTTCTCGTCCTCCTCTGTTAGGATCTGCTTGTGGAGATCGTCTCGCTTTGTACACAGCTCCTCGATGCCTGTCTCAAGAAACAAAGTGAATTAGTAACGTTAACACTAACTCTATACTAGCATTTGTTTTACTAGGAACATGACTGAATCTGCCAAAATTACACACTGTGCCGTAAACAGGTTAACCCAATGACAATGGCTCGTTCTTTATACTTGGTCATTTTATTTTTTAGAAAAGATCGACATTTTTAATGTAAAGACTAAACTAAAGACAAAGTTAATTTGGTTTCCCCCTTATCGATTTAGAATATACTTAACAATGTTTATTTTCTTAAATTGAAGTCTAATGTAAAAATGTAATAGGCCTAAGCATGCTAAGCTTGAATTTGTTAGGGATAGATTTAGAACTAGGGTTAGGCATGGAGGTAGCGATGTGACAACTGTTATGCGTCTGGCAATAGCATGATCATGATTGTAACCCTAACCACCCTGAGTCCATCAAAATCCATTTCCTGTTTTGGAGGATTTTAGCGGATTCAGGATACCTCCATATTGAACCAACTGGAGGAGTGTGATGGATTGAGGATTTTAAGCCTAGCGTTACTGCAGGAGTGTGATGGATTCAGGATACAGACATTCAGGTGATGGACTGTGATGGACTCTATGGAGAAACGCACTGCAATTTTTTGTATGCCACCTAGGCTAGGTATCCTGAATCCGTCACAGTCCATCAAACTTTTGCTGGTGGAGAATGATGGACTCAGGATCTCTCCAGAATGTATACTGGTGGAGTCTGATGGACTCAGGACACCAGCAGTTTTTGCAAACCAAAATTGGTGGACTGTGGCGGATTCAGGATACTTTCTAGTAAAAGGGGTGAGGGAGTTAGGGCTATAGTTACTCAAAATGATTTTGTTTTCTTTTTAATTTGACGACACCGTTTAATGTCGGTACGTTTTCTGCATTCATTTTGTTATTAAATAACTTACATTTTACAAGTTCATTATTATACGATTGTAATGCGGCCCCTTGTTGAGACATTTTTGTTTATCGAAAATTCCGGATTGCCGTGAAGTTGTTGATCGAGATAAGGTAACTACGCGGGTTGTTACCAGTCAGGTTCCCATTTTACTGCATATTCACAATAATATATTTTAAGGTTGGTTTCCAGCCTTGCAATTTCATGACGTCATATGCAAGATGGCGGCGCCCATGCAAGTACAAACTTTTGCCGTAAGTTACTTCTAACGTAAGTTACTCCTTCATTCCTTTATTGCCAAGAGCCTAAAATGTTTTACGTTGGAATTATTGAAATTATGGAGATTATATGCCATAAATGTGGTAATTTGTGCTGAAGAAAACTGTACATTTAAAACAATTAAAAACGAAAAACAGACGTTCGTTGTCCCGTTGACGTTTGCATGCGGTTTGACGTTTTGTAAATGAGCTATCATGGCTATCATGAGGGCGCTATATATACGAGCATTTGTTTGTTTTTTGTAATTGTATATTTAAAACTTTAGACCTACCGTACCTGTATAACAGCAAGGTCTTTTATTTTAGGTTTTCAATGGACAAATTTTTATCTATTCTAGAATTCAACTTTCTCACTCGAAAAATTATCCAACAAGCATTGTGGAATTAACTAAGTGTAAACTGGGAATTGGGGGAAATATTCTGGAACTTGAAGTCAATGTAGGATTTGATTTAAAACAATAAAACTAAAAAGAAGCTACTTTCACTTTGGGGAGAATGAAATTTGTTTTAATGAAAGTCGCATTACGGAGGCACGGAGAAACTGAGAAAATGCTAGTGCAAGAATGGAAAACAAATAAATAATTATATTTAAGGATTCTTTGTAAGTAATGTAAACACTTGTCAAAAAAGAAGCCCCGACTAAAATTAGACCTTTACAAAATTAAAATGCAGTTTCTTTAAAACGGCAACGTTCAGGACCTTAGGCCAACTATTTTTATTTTTGATAGATAGCAGTTTACTCACCGACATTATTTCTTCATCAGTGAATACTGAGAACTTCTCAAGATGGCCAGTCAAGCGGTGAGCCTGTGGGTCCGAGACAGCCTACACGACATTCTAGGCATCAGTGACCACTGCATAGCAGACTATCTCATCGGCCTAGCGGCGAAGGCCAGAAGTAGTAGGGAGTTCGTTCAGAAGATCCTGGATACAGGAACGATCGATGTCAATGCCTCGACCACCCAATTTGCGCATGAGCTTTGGGGGAAGGTTAGTTAACAGGGAGTATGGCTTGTAGACTGTGTTCCAGTTCCCTTCTGGCACCCGTAGACATATGTAAGTTTCCTTTTTATTTTGTTGTTTGTACCCCCAGCTTCCCCGCAAGGCGTCCGCTAAGGTAGCAAGTCGAGCCCGGGAGCAGGAGGCCATTGACAGGACCAAGCAAAACCAGAGCTACAAACTCCTGTCTGATGAGGACGAAGAGCCGACAGTCACACAAGTCGCGCCAACGGTGAGTTGACTTGGATTCTTCTCGACAGGATCAAGCCTAATGGTGCAGAATTTTAAGCCTGTTCAAAACTGATGGCGGATAAACATGCCACAAGCAAGGCTGTGTCAGTAACCGGCTCGCAGCCAGCGAGGCCGGAATTACGAGGGTGTACGTGCTACCTACAGATGCCGGCCAGAACCTCAGATTGACATTCGTGAAAAACAATCAAGTGCCTAGGCCTCGTCAATATTTAAATAATCCCGGCACGAACAGGTTAACAGGACCCAAAGCGGGTAAAAAATTACCTCTATCTATCTTTTTTTTTCAAAGTTTCTTATTCAACATTTGTTTTCTTCAATATGTCTTATTTAGAAGAGAGACAAACGGGAGAAGGGAAATAAAAGAAAGCACATCCGTAAGAAGAAAGAGGAGAGCAGCGATAGCGACAGTGTGTCTCAGCCAATCAGGTTGGTTACCAGTCGTCTTATCTCTTAAAACAATAAACTGTCTATGTTGATGAACTTTACACATGCCTTATGACAACAACACTGCTAGATCCCGGGCCAAATTGCACCATCACTGCTTCAGGCCTCCTGGACCAAGTTCGTCAGATTCCATCAATTATTTTTTCACGGCAGACCTTAAGAACCAAGACCGCCTGAAAAACCAACAAATTGGAAGCATAGATTTTGTTAGAATCGAGTTGGTTGGGGTTAAGTAACCGGAAACAGAGATATTTTTTCCTTGGCCTAATTAAGCACGGTTTTTGTACACTTTTTCAGGGTTAGTTTCTTTCTGAAATCGGGCCCTATTGTCACAATCAACTTTTGTCATGTTGTATTTTGGTTGGTATTCGTGTTTAGCAAGTTATTGTGCTAAACAGTTTCCTGAAAACTTGTGATGTATTTGCAGGACCGGTAAACATGCTAAGCATACGGCTTCTTCGGATTCGGAGTCCGACGAGTGGGACAGGGAGGAGAAAAAGAGACGGGAAGACTTGGAGGAACGAGACGCTTTTGCTGAACGGCTACGAAACAAGGACAAAGAAAATACCAAGAATGTCAAAGACAAGGGAAACAAAAAGGCAAGACCTCTCAATTATTCTTACTTAATAATGGGGGCTAATCATCCTTATTGGCAGCTGAGAAGCTGAATTGCGAAGGATGCGGCTACAACGTGGTCGAGTCGATGGCTTGGACAGCCGCATACCACCCTATATCTGACCCAGAGTACTCCACTGAACCACACTTCACAAAATTAGTGTACCTCTTAGCAGGGTTGTAGTCGAGTCCCTGCAAGTCCTTTCACAAGTCCTTTCGTGAAGCCAGTCACAAGTCCCTTCATAAAGGCAGTCACAAGTAACTGGATGAACAATGACAAAGGAATGCCTTTGTCAAAGCTGATTTGAATAGCTTGTGATTTGAATTGGAACTGAAGGACTTGTGATGGACTTATAGGGACTTGCAGGGACTTATAGGGACTTGTAGGGACTTGTGATGGACTTGACTACATCCCTGCCTCTTAGTCACCATCTCGTACCAATCGTCTCAATTGCACCCTAGGCTTACGAAGAGGCCCGAAAGAGACTGGAGTTGGCAGAGCAGGACAGGCGGAAAATGGTCCCTGATTTGCGGAAGGGGTCCCGCCGAGACTACCTCATGAAACGAGAGCTAGACAAGATGGAGGAGTTGGAGGCAGACATCGCGGATGACGAATACCTCTTCTCATCAACGGAGTAAATTTTGCCTTTCCTTTTTGGGGTTGAATTTCTGATTTTGCGCTGTGATTACACACTTCAATATAATTTTGTTATACTACAGTGATATACACATGATTTATTTTTTCAGCTGTGCCGAACTTAATCGTGAATCTAATTTTGCTGTTCTCAGATTGACTTCCAAAGAAAAGAAAGATTTGCAGTACAAGAAGACCGTTCTTAAACTAGCTAAAGACCACAAGACGGCTGGGGAGAAGCAGAAAGAGGGAAGATACTACATACCTAGAGAAGACGAGGTAAACTCAATTCTCTTTTTGAATTAGCAACAACTTGCAATATCGACTTTGAAAACAGCAGGTTATTATTGTTATTATTATTATTATTATTATTGTTTTATAAATTATTATTATTATTACCTCCAAATAGGCACTTGGGGAGGCAATCCCATAGAGATGTACACAAACTTAAAACAGTCCTAACTTGTTTACCCTAACCCTTTTCTCTAAGATCTTCGATATTTATGCTATTTAGACCAAAATCTGTCGTTCTAGGACAAAAATAACTCCCAAATATATTTGTTTAGGGTAGCTAGACACTTAGGGAGACACTGAAATGTTTCCCTAGGTGCCACTGTCTCCTTATTACCTAAAAACTTACGCTAATTTGTCTCCCCAAGTTCCTATTTGGAAGAATTATTGATACCTGTAGAGGGAAGACAATGAGAAGAAGGTACAGTTTTAGAGGTGGGAGGAAAACCCTAGAAGAATATCCTGGAGGAAAACCCACGGAATCAGGCAGGGACCGAAAACCCAATCCACATATTGGCCTAGGCCGGATTCGAACCCGGCTCACACGGTTGAAGGCGACCAAAGAACCGCTACGCCAACCTGACTCCCCTATACTTGGCTCTCGTAAAAAACTGTCATCTCTTATTCGCACACTGAGCTTTTAACTCAATCTTTTTGTCTTTATTTCCGTTTTTATCCAGAAACCGTCGGACAAGTACGTGGAGCCCATAATAGATGAACAAGAACTAGCACCAAGATCTGAACAACAGCGCTGGGAGGAAGAACACGTCAAGTTGGGCTCCATGAGGTTTGGGGCCAAAGATGCCAAACAAAAACACAAGGTATACGGAGTCGGTCACAACTCACAAGTTGACCCTACCCCTCATGGTGTATTGAAATTTGTATTGAAGTTGATGGATTTCCGCACTGTTTAGGGTTAACTCCCGAGCCATGTTGCAAGTAATGGAGGTTAAAAATGTGAAAGAAATATTCTTGTCAAAGTTAAAAGCTTTATGACTTGACTTCGGACAAGAGGAGTTGTAATTGACTTGTGATGACTTGTGATGTTTTGTGATGAGTTATGGTGACTTGCAGTGACTTGCGATGACCTTCTAATGACTTGAGATTCCTTTTGATGTCTTGCAGCAACTATTCGTTTCTTGTGGTGACCTTTTGTTTCTTCTGATGGCTTATATTGACTTGTTATGACAATCTGATGACTTAAGATTACACCCAGTGACTTGTGATGACTTGAAATAACTTGGGTTTCTTGTGATGACTGACAACAACTTGTGACAACTTGTGACAACTTGTGACAACTTGTGACAACTTGTGACAACTTGTGACAACTTGTGACAACTTGTGACAACTTGTGACAACTTGTGACAACTTGTGACAACTTGTGACAACTTGTGACAACTTGTGACAACTTGTGACAACTTGTGACAACTTGTGACAACTTGTGACAACTTGTGACAACTTGTGACAACTTGTGACAACTTGTGACAACTTGTGACAACTTGTGACAACTTGTGACAACTTGTGACAACTTGTGACAACTTGTGACAACTTGTGACAACTTGTGATTTTATTAAATTACTTGTAGAAGCAAGTAACCTGTTTACGACTTCAGTTTTCTCCTGCTTAGGATGTCTTTGTAGTAATCATTTATCGTCCACAATTTCCACTGCCCTTTTCTTTTTCCAACCCGTCACAGACTAAGGAATATGATCTAGTGGTGGATGAGCTTGGCGAGATTGAGTTTGTCAGCGCGATACAGATGCCAGGAACTCTAGACAGGGTGAGTCATAGAAAACCACCACAAAACGGTGCGGTAGGCATCCGGTAACTCGATCAGTGAATCATTCTTCTGCAGGTTTAACTATTGCTTTGCCACATTTTGAAACGGACCGAGGTGCATTTAACCAGTTCGCGCGGGATGACGAATATAAACGTAAATTTTTTCCCAGATTCAAAACGGATGATGCATAAACACGCCACGAGCAAGGCTGAAAATGTTTGTCAGCAGCGAGCAAGGCCGGAAATGCCTGGGTGTGCTTCCCGGTACTGGTGGCCTGAACCTGCTTCGGATCGAGTTTCGTTAAAAATAATCCCGCGCGTCGGCTTACTGATGTTAAAATAATTCCCGCGCGAACTGGTTAATAATGTTTTTGCAAATTGAACAAAGAACAAAATTGAACAAAGAACATGACTAGAGTAGGGTTTGAACCTGAGACCTCAGGATTGCCGTTCTGGTGCTCACCGGAACGGCAATCCTGAGGTCGCAGGTTCAAGTCCTGCTTCAGTTAATTTCTTTGTTAAATTTTCAAACTATTTTTTTTTTGAGCCAGTTAATGTTCATCCATTCCAATGCCTTAAAACCTCTGTGATTCCTGTTCTTGAAACCTTCATTTGGAAATAGTGTACATTCTTGTTTTTACAATATTTTTGGGATACGATTAACAGCGAATTTAACCAAAATTGATGCAAGTTTACACCTCACTGCAGCTAAAAAAAAGGGACAATGTTTTAGTTTTTAGATAAAAGTACAGTTTCTATTCAAGTTACTTCTATAGGCTACTATTATATATTTTGCTCGTTGGTGCCCAGAAAATGCCGTCGTTTAACGCTCTTTGATTTGACCAATAAAAACTATTGTTTTCAATACAAACAATGTACATGTGCAATCCCAATGAAAGATCATGGGCAAATATCAAGTGATTTGACACACAGATAGACACATTCTAACTCTGGAATAGCTGTAGTTTATTCTCAAACGGGACATTCCTAACTAGGCAATAAATACACTTTGTGGCTTGTTTTTTTTGTGTCTTTAGTTGGAGCCCGAGAAACCCGAGCTCTCGACAGCCCAGAAGAAGCGCATCAGCATCGCCGAGACCCGCAAGAGTTTGCCCATCTATCGTTTCCGTGGTGACCTGCTGCAAGCTATCCAAGATCACCAGGTGCTGATCATCGAGGGGGAGACAGGGTCGGGGAAGACCACCCAGATCCCACAGTATCTACATGAAGCGGTGAGTCCACTCAATAGGCGAGGAGTCAGGATGCTAGACTAAATATATAAAGTACCGTTTCTTTAGGCTTTTTTTTGTTTAATCGTGGGACTCTTTACTTTTATTTTCTAGAAACTAGAATCGGAAATGTAATTTCTATTTCTGTTGCTGTTTGATTAAATCTTAAATGTCCATAAAAAGTAAATCAATCATACTATTTTTAATCACGAAAATACATTCTAAAAGAATATTGTCACAAAAGCTCATTTTATGCTTCAAATCTTTAAACATAATCTATTTTTCTCTCCGCCCATCAGCACATCGCCATTTTAGATCTTGCGAACCTGCCTGATTTCATGGGTTTTCTCCAGGATATTCTTTCGGGGTTTTCCTCAAACCTCTAAAAACTGTACCTTCTTCTCATTGTCTTCTCTCTACAGGTTTCTTCAGGCTTAGGGGTTACAGTGCCTAGGGGAATCCTTTGAGGGATTCTTGGTCTCATTACCAGAAAGAAATATAATAATAATATCATCATTGGTATGTTGTTGCTTACATGCAGGGCTACACTAAGGATAGTAAGAAGATAGGCTGTACCCAACCTAGACGTGTGGCAGCCATGAGTGTGGCTAGTAGGGTAGCAGAGGAAATGAACTTCAAACTTGGAAACGAGGTACTAAATCATTTTCCTTATTTTTCAAAATGTTTCGTTTGTTTTGGGATTTAGATGCACCTGCATTTGCAGAATTTTCTTCTTTTAAAAACCTTTTCCCACCTCTGGTACTTGCACATTTAGAGATAAAATGGGTTATTGGAGCAGAAAAATAGGACACGTTTTGTCAATTCACATAATATGTATTGACAAAGATTGGATTTAGATTTTGTAAATACTTAATAAAAAAAAAAATTAAGGTAATTTATACAACATTTGTAAATTATTTGAAATACCTGAGTGAAAATTGGGTCAGTTCATTCAGGATCCATTTGCACCCAGGTATTTATTCAGAGTATTGAAATTAACTTTATTATATCGTAACTGATTACCTGGTGTTTGTACGGTGTTCATAGGTTGGCTACAGCATCCGTTTTGAAGACTGCACCTCGGACCGAACCTTCTTAAAGTACATGACCGACGGCATGCTGCTCAGAGAGTTCCTGAGTGAACCCGATATGGCTGGCTACAGGTAGTAACACCGTCTCTAGAACTCCAGCGATAACTCTTCAAAATATTGGTGGCAGTTGTGTTTGTTGAACATGTGTATCGCTGGCAGATAACTGCATTTAGGATCTGTACTTGAAATTATATTGTAATTATAAATACCCCCCCCCCCCCCCCCCTCCCCAAGTTTACTGATTTTTGTGAAAAATAAGTTTGAGACATGGTGCAACGAAGTACGTTTTTAGTTAATCCTTTTTGGTCAAATAAAAATGCAAATTATCCCAAGGAAAAACGGGTTTTCTTAACAAGTGTAAACGATTTTGCTACTGACTATGTATAGCAACTCGAAGGGCCCCTACGAATCAGGCTTACCCTTTTACCGTTATCCCAAAAAAAGGGAATTAAACTACGGGTTAAGAGAATTGAGATTCTATTTTATCCAGCACTTAGAGCCCAGAAAACTGGGTCATTTTGTTTTAGCCGTATCATGAAAAACGTCTTAAATGTTTTCTTCCTCCGTCAGCGTCTTGATCATCGATGAGGCTCACGAGCGAACCCTCCACACAGACATCCTCTTTGGTCTCGTCAAGGACATCACGCGATTCCGGCCGGACCTCAAACTGCTCATCTCCAGCGCCACGCTGGACACGGACAAGTTTGCTCAGTTCTTTGACGACGCCCCGATATTTCGTATCCCGGGCCGCCGATTCCCCGTGGATTTGTTCTACACAAAGGTGATTGTTTTTGTCTACAACAGACTTTTAGGTATTCCCACTTTTCCTACTTTTTTTCTTGAAATTCTCACTATTTTCTAGTGTTGTGTCTCCCAACTCAGATAAATGAAATCTCATAGAATCTATTTCATAACAGTGTTACTCACTGCCTTATATAAACCACACAATAAAGAGCTTTGGTGCTCGGGTACTAAAACTGTACTTCCAAGAGCTTAGTTGAGGATGGAGCACAAGTGTGGAGAGTACAGGACAGACCAAACGAGGCTTATGTTGCTGTGAACATCGATGAGTAACAACAAATACTACTCCTCCAACTCTGCAAAAGTTTTACTTTTTTCAGATTTTTCAAAAAAATGTAGATCCTACTTTTCTCTTCTTTTTGTCCTTACTTTTTCATCAGGGTCTGCAATTTAAACCCTCTAATGGCCATTTTATGCAGGCCGTGTTTTCTGTTTCTGTTTGGGGCAGAGCTCTGCGCTCTATTGAAAGCCCTTTTTCTATTTGTTTCTTTCTTTCTTCGTCCAGGCACCCGAGGCCGACTATCTAGATGCCTGTATCGTCTCTGTTCTTCAGATCCACGTCTCTCAGCCAATGGGAGACATCTTAGTCTTCCTGACGGGACAGGAAGAGATTGAGACCTGCATGGAGATACTACAGGTAAGCCAGCCGGGAATAGCTACCAGGAACTGTAGATGATACTGTTGGTAGTGATGTCCCGCTCACAAGAGCACGGGAGGTCATACTACGAGTAGAAAATAGAGTACCGTGGCCTCGAGGTCTGTAGCACTGATTTTGTGGACCCGCCTGTGAGTAATTCTGCAGGTTGTGGGTTCGAGTCCAGCCTGGGGGTGTGGTGCATGTGCCCTTAAGCAAGGTACTTTGTCAGGCATTGCTTCTCCCCACTCAGGAATAAATGGGTACCTGTGAGGGCAGAGATAGTTATTGTGGTTGATTTAGCTGCTTTGCGCCAAATTGGCAGCATCGAGCTAAATACTCCCAAACTGCCAAACATACAAAACATTAACTCAATTAAAAAAACCTACGTTTATTTTTTTGGTATCAGGAGCGAGTCCGTAAACTGGGCACCAAGATTCGAGAGCTCCTCATTCTGCCCATCTACTCCACCTTGCCCTCGGACCTCCAAGCCAAGATCTTTGAACCCACGCCTCCTGGAAGTCGCAAGGTTGTCCTGGCAACCAACATTGCCGAGACGTCTTTGACCATCGATGGGATTATCTACGTCATCGATCCTGGCTTTAACAAACAGAAGAGCTACAACGCTAGGACTGGTATGGAGTCCCTGGTGGTGACCCCTGTGTCAAAGGTCAGTTGTGTAAACGTCGGACTGGACCCCAGGGGCCAATTTCATAGAGCTGCTAAGCACAAACAATTTGCTTAGCATGAAAAAGGTTTCCTTGGCAAAAACATGGTTACAAACCAAATTTTATGGTGATGTTTATTGTTTGTGACTGATATTAAGTTTTTTGGTTTTTTTGCTTAACATTAAAATCACACGGAGTTTTGGCTGATAACTGGTTTTACTGAGCAAAACTTTTTGGTGCTAAGTGGGGCCAATTTCATGCTTTAGATGTAGCTCCAATTTCATGGAACCAAAGTTTCTTGCTTGAGATATTTTTATCTAATCTGACCATGCAGCATCATCTTGCAGCGTCATGCTACATTTTATTATCGTTATCTTCTTATTGGTTGTTCTCCTGCAGGCGTCGGCCAATCAGAGAGCAGGGAGAGCTGGCCGGGTTGCCGCTGGTAAATGCTTCCGACTCTACACAGCCTGGGCCTTCAAGAACGAACTGGAGGAGAATACCATCCCCGAAGTGAGTAAAGAGCTCTTGGAAAAGAACTATCGTGTTTCAGTGCGAGAGGCTGGTTTCTTCCACACTTTCCTCTGTAGTCCACACTTTCCTCTGTAGTCCACACTTTGAGTGGGCTTTGGCCTTGTGATCGGCAATTTGTGTAAATGATGATGATGATGATCATGCATTTGTAAAGCGCCATCTATCTAGTTGCCTATTCCGAGGCGCTGCCAGGAACACCGGGGCAAACCCCTTCTCTTTAGCGAAGAGTGTTACTGGGTTCTTTTACGTGCATTACACAACGCACTGGACCTACAGCTTTACGTCCCATCCGAAGGACGAAGCAATAGTGGTTTAATTGCCTTGCTTTAGGACACACGTGTCGACACCGGGACTCGAACCCACGCTCTGCGGAACAGAAAACCGGTTCTTACCCGCCTGGCCACGACACTCCACTGTAAACAAATTATAAACAAATTCCCTGTGCCCAATTTTTCCCCCAGATTCAGCGAACTAATCTAGGCAACGTGGTGCTCCTCTTGAAGAGTCTTGGAATCAACGACCTGATCCACTTTGACTTCATGGACCCGCCGCCCCACGAGACCCTGGTCTTGGCCCTAGAGCAGCTCTATGCCCTGGGCGCGCTCAACCACAAAGGGGAGCTGACTAAACTGGGTCGTCGCATGGCAGAGTTTCCCGTCGATCCTATGCTGTCTAAGACAATCCTGGCATCAGAGAGGTAAGCGATAGTTATAATTCAACAGGACGGGAGACAATTTAAAGTAAAACTCTTTTTAGTGTTTACCGCCGAGAAAAATTTACTGAACATTTTAAACATCGTAAACAAAGTCGTTGCTGAATACAGAATACAGAATTAAAGAATATCTAGCATAATCAATTTCTTGGATGCCTAGAATCATGATTTACTTTTAAATAAGTAAGATATTTCTTAATAATTTGGTATTAAAAATTATCGATATCTGCAAATTGTGTATCCTACCTATAACCAGTTCGTGCCGGGATTATTGTAACATTCACTGAGTCGAGGAGCGGTATTATTTTTAACGAAACTCGATCCGAGGCGGGTTCAGGCCGATTTTTTTCGGGAAGCATACCCATGACATTTCCGGCCTTGCTCGCTGCTGACAGACATTTCCGGCCTTGCTCTTGATGTATTTATTCGTTATTTATTTTTAATCTTGAAAAAAAATTCGGGTATATACATCCTCTGACACGAACTCGTTAAGTATAATTTGGCCTTTACTCCATTTCATTGCAGTTACCAGTGCACAGAGGAAATTCTTAGCATCGCCGCCATGCTATCTGTCAACAACTCCATCTTCTATAGACCTAAGGATAAGATCGTTCATGCTGACAACGCCAGGGTCAACTTCTTTGCCCCCGGAGGGGATCACCTGACGCTGCTGAATGTTTACAACCAGGTGGGCGGAGTCAATCAGAAGGAGATGGACGTGGGGGGGGGGGGAGGGGTTTAAATTGAAATCACCTCGCAATCTTTATTGTGCACAATCGGGTGGGCTGAGCCAATAAGAGTGACGTGGTCTCGTGGTCTGGAGCATTGAATTCTCTGTCTGTGGGTTAAGCTGCAAGTTGTGGGTTTTGAATCCGGCCTGGGACTATGGTGCGTGTGCCCTTGGACAAGGCACTTTGTCACTCATTGCTTCTCTCCACCCATAAGTAAAATAGTGCCTGTGAGTGCGGAGATGGTTGTTATTAGCTGCTTTGCGCCGAAATGGCAGCATCGAGCTGTATACTCCCCAGGGAGCTGAGATGGTATTTGGAATGTTTCGTGGGCCCAATGAGCAGGGATAATAATGACACAGCGCCTTGGGTACCAGTCTTTGTAAATACATCCGCTATATACAAATTTAGTTATTATTATTATTATAAAAAGAAGGGGAGAAATTGAGATGACTTAATACTCCTTATTGTGCTCAATAAGATGGGCGGAGTCAAAAAGAGTTTAAAATGGGGAGGGAGAATTGAGGTTGGCGGAGTCACTAGGGGTTGAGAGCATTAGTGTAGTTTGAATACCTCGTATTTCACCATGCATGTTAGGTTTAATACATTGTATTATATTGGGTTAGGTTCAACTTCAACCGAACCGTTATTTACTACCTTCATTTCTGCTTTATTCAGTGGGTCGAGACAGACTTCTCCACCCAGTGGTGTTTTGAGAATTTCATCCAGCATCGATCCATGAGGCGAGCCAGGGACGTCCGTGACCAGCTGCGGGGTTTGGTGGAGAGAGTGGAGATTGCGCTGACATCTACGGCTCACGACAATGTCGCAATCAGGAAGGTAATGTCATGACCTCTGACCCTATGTCCCTCTGTCTCGGCTTGTTAACCCTAACCCTGCCAGATCCAGCACAGTGCATCTGTGGTGACTGCTTGACCTTGCTGGACTCTGCACACAAGTCAATGTGATAAAGTATGCAATCTGTTGCGTCTGGCAGGGTTTCTAGCCAAAATACCCTGGAGGGTTAGGGTTAAGGTATTTTTACCTTTGCCAAAAGAGGTTGTTTTTGCCAGCGTTTATTTATTTGTTTGTTTGTTTGTTTGTTTGTTTGCAGGATTACGGAAAAACTACTGTATTTGTGGGTAGATAGCTTATGGGTCAAAGTTGATTTTGTTAAATGGTCAGATTGATCTGGATCTGGATAAGGAATCTAGATGACTTTTAATGAATTTTTTATGAGGGCAGATAGGGCATTATTTCGGATCGTTTCCTTCAATAGCGCCCTCTGTTTGCCATTTTATGCAGGCTGTGTTTTCTGTTTCTGTTTGGGGCGGAGGCCTTTTGTCTCGTAATGTTTTTTTGGAAGGGGGATGTGAGGAGGTATATTCACCTTGTTTCTTGTGTCTATGTTATCAGGCTATTACTGCAGGCTTCTTCTACCATACGGCCAAGTTCAGTAAAGGCGGTCAGTACAAGACGGTCAAGCATCAACAGACCGTCATGGTCCATCCCAACAGCAGTCTGTTTGAGGAGCAACCTCGCTGGCTCATCTACCACGAGCTGGTCTTCACCACCAAGGAGTTCATGAGACAGGTAGGGTTGGTCGTTGTTCTAAGAAGTTGCGTTTTTGAAACCTTGGGTTTGGTTTCTGACCTAAGAATAGCCCTATGGATTGATGACACTACACACTGTTTACTGAAGTGCATCATGAGGAAAAGTGGGGGTCATATGCTGCGTTCCAATCGCGTCGTTTTTAGCGTGTTCACCGTGAATTTCTCCACGTTCACGAGTAGGTTGCATTCCAAACGCTACCCACCAAGACGCACGCGCACAGTCGAGTTAGTCGTGCGGTAAGGACATTCTTTATCGCGCAAGAACTTGTACGTGAACCAACACGCATGCGCGAGTATTTCAATCGTTATGAGTCGTGAACATGGATTAAAAAATTCCACCTCGAGTTCACCACTGGTGAACACGAGTTACCAGGCGATTAGAACGCCATTATACGACTCGTGAACTCGTAAACACGATAAACTTGACGCGATTGGAACGCAGCATCATACCAATTGTATGTACACTAAAGCACTTTCCACACTCATTTTATACTGAAAATAAACTGAGTTTAATCTTGTTTGACAGGTGATAGAGATTGAGAATGCTTGGCTTCTTGAAGTGGCTCCCCATTACTACAAGGCTAAGGAGCTGGAGGACATGTCTAGCAGGAAGATGCCCAAGAACACTGGCAAGAGCAAGGAAGAAACAAGGACGTGATGACGTCTCATCGCTGACGTCCCGTCGCTGAACTTCTTATTGGATTATTTTCTTTGATTAATTTCACAGGAAGTTTTGTTTAACTTTGCAAAATTTATTTTACTTGAGTAAATACCTGTATATAGTAATTCTTGATATTTGTATAAACCTGTTTTTGTTCTTCTTTTGGGCACGTATAAACCACAATATCTTTGTTTTCCACGAGGTGGCTGTCAGTGATTTTGTCAAATGTTGTCATTTCTTTTTCCCTGTGGTTAAAATGTTGGCTAAAACCGTAGCTGGCAGGATTTTAAACAAAATTAAAACATTCAAAAAATGTTATTTTTTTCTATTGACAAATACGGAAAAAGTGGTCAAAAAGAGATTCTGACTACATAACTTTTTTAAGCAAAAATTGTGAAACATATTTAAATAAAAATGCAATTTTAAATTTTTCACAAAAAACAGTTTTGTCATTTTTGATAAAAATGAAATGCTAACCCCTTACAATTATTAATTTCTCCAAAAGTCAAAATTTGGCAATTTTTAATAAAAATGCAAGGCTAACCCCTTACAATTGCAATTTTTTTCCTAAAAGTCAGATTTTGCAAAGCAAAAAATAAATTTATTTCCATCAAAATTAGGCAAAACTTAGTTTTGTGAACAATTTATAATTGTAAGGGTTTTGTAAGATTTGTAAGGGGTTAGCCTTGCATTAAAACAAAACTAGCCACAATTTACCTTCATTGAAGAAATACAAAATTGTAAGGGGTTAGCCTTGCATTTTTTTCAAAATTGGGCAACAATTGAGTTTTATGAAAAATTTAGAATTGTAAGGGGTTAGCCTTGCATTTTTATTAAAAATAGCATAAATGTGAGATTTGGGGGAAATTAAACATTGTAAGGGGTTAGCCTTGCATTTTTATTAAAAATAGCATAAATGTGAGATTTGGGGGAAATAAAACATTGTAAGGGGTTAGCCTTGTATTTTTTTCAAAGTTGGGCAAAATGTGACTTTTTGACCAAAATAACCATTGTAAGGGGTTAGCCTTGCATTTTTTTAAATATTGGGCAACATTTGAGTTTTATGAAATATTTAGAATTGTAAGAGGTTAGCCTTGCATTTGTATTGAAAATGGCATAAATGTGAGATTATTGTGAAATTAAACATTGTAAGGGGTTAGCCTTGCATTTCTTTCAAAATTGGCCAAAATGTGACATTTTGACCAAAATAACCATTGTAAGGGGTTAGCCTTGCATTTTTATTGAAAATGGCATAAATGTGAGATTATTGTAAAATTAAACATTGTAAGGGGTTAGCCTTGCATTTGTATTGAAAATTTTGCAAAATGTGACTTTTTGGGGAAATTAAACATTGTAAGGGGTTAGCCTTGCATTTTTATGAAAATTCTCAAAAATTTGACTTTTTAACCAAAATAACCATTGTAAGGGGTTAGCCTTGTATTTTTTCAATATTGGGCAACAGTTGAGTTTTATGAAATATTTAGAATTGTAAGGGGTTAGCCTTGCATTTTTATTGAAAATGGCAAAAATGTGAGATTATTGTGAAATTAAACATTGTAAGGGGTTAGCCTTGCATTTTTTTCAAAATTTGGCAAAATGTGACATTTTGACCAAAATAACCATTGTAAGGGGTTAGCCTTGCATTTGTATTGAAAATTGTGCAAAATGTGACTTTTTGGGGAAATTAAACATTGTAAGGGGTTAGCCTTGCATTTTTATTGAAAATTTTGCAAAATGTGACTTTTTGGGGAAATTAAAAATTGTAAGGGGTTAGCCTTGCATTTTTATTGAAAATTGGGCATCAATTGAGTTTTATGAAAAATTTGGAATTGTAAGGGGTTAGCCTTGAATTTTTATTGAAAATGGCATAAATGTGAGATTATTGTGAAATTAAACATTGTAAGGGGTTAGCCTTGCATTTTTTTCAAAATTTGTCAAAATGTGACATTTTGACCAAAATAACCATTGTAAGGGGTTAGCCTTGCATTTTTATTGAAAATTGTGCAAAATGTGACTTTTGGGGGAAATTAAACATTGTAAGGGGTTAGCCTTGCATTTTTATGAAAATTCGCAAAAATTTGACTTTTTGAGCAAAATAACCATTGTAAGGGGTTAGCCTTGTATTTTTTTCAAAGTTGGGCAAAATGTGACTTTTTGACCAAAATAACCATTGTAAGGGGTTAGCCTTGCATTTTTTTCAATATTGGGCAACATTTGAGTTTTATGAAATATTTAGAATTTTTTATTGAAAATGGCATAAATGTGAGATTATTGTGAAATTAAACATTGTAAGGGGTTAGCCTTGCATTTTTTTCAAAATTGGGCAACAATTGAGTTTATGAAAAATTTAGAATTCTAAGGGGTTAGCCTTGCATTTTTATTGAAAATTGGGCATCAATTGAGTTTTATGAAAAATTTGGAATTGTAAGGGGTTAGCCTTGAATTTTTATTGAAAATGGCATAAATGTGAGATTATTGTGAAATTAAACATTGTAAGGGGTTAGCCTTGCATTTTTTTCAAAATTTGGCAAAATGTGACATTTTGACCAAAATAACCATTGTAAGGGGTTAGCCTTGCATTTTTATTGAAAATTGTGCAAAATGTGACTTTTGGGGGAAATTAAACATTGTAAGGGGTTAGCCTTGCATTTTTATGAAAATTCGCAAAAATGTGACTTTTTGAGCAAAATAACCATTGTAAGGGGTTAGCCTTGTATTTTTTTCAAAGTTGGGCAAAATGTGACTTTTTGACCAAAATAACCATTGTAAGGGGTTAGCCTTGCATTTTTTTCAATATTGGGCAACATTTGAGTTTTATGAAATATTTAGAATTGTAAGGGGTTAGCCTTGCATTTTTATTGAAAATGGCATAAATGTGAGATTATTGTGAAATTAAACATTGTAAGGGGTTAGCCTTGCATTTTTTTCAAAATTGGGCAACAATTGAGTTTATGAAAAATTTAGAATTCTAAGGGGTTAGCCTTGCATTTTTATTGAAAATTGGGCATCAATTGAGTTTTATGAAAAATTTGGAATTGTAAGGGGTTAGCCTTGAATTTTTATTGAAAATGGCATAAATGTGAGATTATTGTGAAATTAAACATTGTAAGGGGTTAGCCTTGCATTTTTTTCAAAATTTGGCAAAATGTGACATTTTGACCAAAATAACCATTGTAAGGGGTTAGCCTTGCATTTTTATTGAAAATTGTGCAAAGTGTGACTTTTTGGGGAATTTAAACATTGTAAGGGGTTAGCCTTGCATTTTTTTCAAAATTGGGCAAAATGTGACATTTTGACCACAATAACCATTGTAAGGGGTTAGCCTTGCATTTTTATTGAAAATGGCATAAATGTGAGATTATTGTGAAATTAAACATTGTAAGGGGTTAGCCTTGCATTTTTTTCAAAATTTGTCAAAATGTGACATTTTGACCAAAATAACCATTGTAAGGGGTTAGCCTTGCATTTTTATTGAAAATTGTGCAAAATGTGACTTTTTGGGGAAATTAAACATTGTAAGGGGTTAGCCTTGCATTTTTATGAAAATTCGCAAAAATTTGACTTTTTGAGCAAAATAACCATTGTAAGGGGTTAGCCTTGTATTTTTTTCAAAGTTGGACAAAATGTGACTTTTTGACCAAAATAACCATTGTAAGGGGTTAGCCTTGCATTTTTTTCAATATTGGGCAACATTTGAGTTTTATGAAATATTTAGAATTGTAAGGGGTTAGCCTTGCATTTTTATTGAAAATGGCATAAATGCGAGATTATTGTGAAATTAAACATTGTAAGGGGTTAGCCTTGCATTTTTATGAAAATTCTCGAAAAATTGATTTGTTGACCAAAATAACCATTGTAAGGGTCTAGGCTTGTATTCTTTTCAAAATTGGGCAACAATTGATTTTTTATGAAAAAAAAACGAATTATAAGGGTTAGCCTTGCATTTTTATTAAAAATGGCATAAATGTGAGATTATTGTGAAATTAAACATTGTAAGGGGTTAGCCTTGCATTTTTTTCAAAATTTGTCAAAATGTGACATTTTGACCAAAATAACCATTGTAAGGGGTTAGCCTTGCATTTTTATTGAAAATTGTGCAAAATGTGACTTTTTGGGGAAATTAAACATTGTAAGGGGTTAGCCTTGCATTTTTATGAAAATTCGCAAAAATTTGACTTTTTGAGCAAAATAACCATTGTAAGGGGTTAGCCTTGTATTTTTTTCAAAGTTGGACAAAATGTGACTTTTTGACCAAAATAACCATTGTAAGGGGTTAGCCTTGCATTTTTTTCAATATTGGGCAACATTTGAGTTTTATGAAATATTTAGAATTGTAAGGGGTTAGCCTTGCATTTTTATTGAAAATGGCATAAATGCGAGATTATTGTGAAATTAAACATTGTAAGGGGTTAGCCTTGCATTTTTATGAAAATTCTCGAAAAATTGATTTGTTGACCAAAATAACCATTGTAAGGGTCTAGGCTTGTATTCTTTTCAAAATTGGGCAACAATTGATTTTTTATGAAAAAAAAACGAATTATAAGGGTTAGCCTTGCATTTTTATTAAAAATAGCATAAATGGGAGATTTTACAGAAATTAAACAATGTAAGGGGTTAGCCTTGCATTTTTATGAAAATTCTCTAAAATTTGACTTTTTGACCAAAATAACAATTGTAAGGGGTTAGCCTTGCATTTTTATTGAAAATGGAGTAATTGTCAGGGGTTATCCTTTTTATTACGAAACCCCCACATTTTGGCCAATTTCTCCAGGGAAAAAACATCAACACAATACACATGTAATTCCCGTTTTATATTACATTAGCATTTATATTCTGTAGATTTAGACAAACCACAAATCATCTCATAAGATATGTTGGCAAAAATGATAATTTACAGTTTTATACAGAAAAAACCAAGTGGCTCCACAGCTAACCCCTTTGCTAAGTTTAGAACACACCCCAGAAAAGCAACATAATATTAATAATCTAACAACAAAGATTTGAAGTCCAGAAAATTCGACCCACATGATAATGAACCGTTTCGGAATGATTCATTTTCAACAATCTAATGGTCTACCTCCAAAAAACATTCTCCATTTGAAGCAAACAAAGGCTAAATCATAAATAACATCTCTCTAACCATTTCTCACTTGAAGTAAAAAGGATATAATTATTTTAAAGTTAATATCAAATATATTTTTTGTATTTTTTTCAATTAATTAAGCTTTGTACAGAATCCTTTCAAGTTTAAACGAAACAAACAAACCAAAACGCAAAAATAAACCCCCCAAAACATTCAAAATCAGCGAAAAACAAAATTAATATAAATGGCAATATCTTTTTAAATTCTAGACTGGGACATAACCAGATTAGCAGATTTTGACTTGTTCTTTCTCTAGACTAAGACAAAACTACTTGGAGTTATTAGGGGACTTCCAAATACATGAAAAATGCTTCAAAACTTCCGCTGAATACTGACTCTTCCCAAAAGGAATAGTGAGTGAGTGAGTATTTAGGGTTTAACGCCGTACCAGCATCAATGGCCATATTCACGGCGGGAACAAATTTCATTCAACAATTTTTTATTTCATTTAACAATTAATGTGAAGAAGTTACAGTTTTAGAGGTGGGAGGAAAACCCCAGAAGAATATCCTGGGGAAAAACCCACGGAGTCAGGCAGGGACTGAAAACCCAATCCACATATTGGCCCAGGCCGGATTCGAACCCGGGTCATAGTGGTGGAAGGCGAGGAAAGAACCGCTACACCAACCCGACTCCCCCCCAAAAGGAATAAACTGTGCTTTTAAATATTATCCCGAGTCTAATAATACAAATACCAAGTTTTAATGTATACCCCCCAAAACAAAAAAAACACAATTTAAAAAAAAAATTCGATACAATTTCTGGAATGTTTAACTGATAAACAAGAACATTTTTTGATTTTTTTTTTGTCCCTTAGACAAACATTTTTTTTGGTATAAATAAAACGAACCAAACTATTCTTCCTTTCTTCGGAGTTTCAATTGGTCTGAAACTATAGAAAAAAATAATCAACAAACTGAAAAGTGAACTGAAACTACAGACAAAATAAATCTTTGCCAATTCCATACATTGTTCACATCAGCAACCTTTCCATGCTCAAGCTCAGATAGTAAAATATCGACTTCAAACCTCAATGTCAACATGTTTTACCTTGTTTACTGACAACGCTGCATTTATGTGCACCCCCAAAAAAGTTTACACTTGCAATATATTTATTTACAGTAGCTTGCAATTCCCTCCTAAAAGCTATTTAGTCCTCTGTAAAAGGCCGGGAATAACAACAAATTTAGGATGAACCCACAGTTTTTGTCGTTCAAATCTGAAAGTTGTTCTCAAAACTTTGGCACAAGTCAAAGAAAAGACTTGCATCTTCACAGCTTTCGTCTTCAAAGCCGAGTGAATATACCACAGATACCTGATGAAGTTATCACAATAAATGTTGTCACTCAGGTACAGTGTAGTTTGTCTACGATAAACTCCTTTCACAAGTAAATAAGGCACTTGAAAATACAAGAGTCTTTGCAGTTCAGAGTACAAAGTGCTAGAAAAATTTGATCGTGTTTCTGGAGATTGAGCCAATTTAGAACCAAGGTTAGTTTAGCCTGCACAGAAAGCGAATGTCGTTCGTTTAGAGTTCTTTTCCGATATGGTTTTACAGATATGTACAGTGCAGACTTCTCGCGGGTTTGAGCTTTTGTTCGTAGATTTGCCTTTAAAGTAAACAACTTTGACGATCATGCCTTACTAAACCGGCATCTCTCGCTGTGCACACACTATTGGCTTTAAAGCAACCAAGAAAATCATAGCTTCACACTCGAAGTTTGACGAACAAACGCAAATGCTGTTGAAATAAGCTCTCAGAGCTGACGTCTTAATCCAGAGTATCGAGCATCCAGAGAAAAGCAATGCAGCATTTTGCAGAATCCAAGCTCCGATGTGTCGAGAGAAAAAAGTGGTCCCAAACCTGACATACAATAAGCAATTGCCGCAAGACTCATGTGCAGTAAAATCCCTATTGCAAAAATTGTGTTTTTAGGCTAGGATTCTTTTCAAATCCTCCAAAATCCACCAACAGTTATTTGTAATTCCCAGGGCATCATGAAGTCTCATGTGAAGTAACACCAGCTAGGTTCCACCTTCCTCAATCCTGCAAATCTCCTTGGCTTTCCTGGAAGATTTTGGTAGGATTTCGGAGGTTAACTCCCGACGTTCACAATCCCAGCTGTTGAATCATACATCCACGAGGGTCCCGCTGCAGCATTTGCAAGGGGCGAAGTCCCGGTCTAAGATGGTGCCACGATCGATGATGTGAGAGCCTCCAATCTGCTCCAGTAGCTCTAAGATCTGCTGGGCCGTGTGGTCCACGGGGTTGCGACGCGGAGAGTTGTCTAGGCTCAGGTTGTTGGCCGTGTGGTAGTGGTCAGTCATGGTAGTGGTAGCCTCCTCTACGCTATCCAAGCTGCTGCTAGACGGCCAGTCATCAGCATCGCTGTCATCTGATTCAGATTAAGAGACAACAGACATATACTACTAAGTGATGGAATCCACTTTTGCTTGCAAAAATCCACTTTTGCTGCGTTCCAATCACATTGTGCATCTCGTGTTCACCGTGAATATCTCAGAGTTTATGAGTGGTTGCATTTCAACGCTACTCACAACACGCACACGCATAGTTGTACGTACTTCATTTGTTTGTCAAGACGTGAACCCAAGAAAATTCTGATAAGAACGCTGTAATACGACTAGTGAACTCGTGAACACAAGGAACCAACGTGATTTGAATGAAGCACTAGTTACACATCTGTTGGGACAAGCCAGTTAGCCTAGTTCCCTGACCTGATAATTACCTAACATCCATAAATTGCTCCGTTTAGTCTGAATAGGGTCAGGGAACCAGACCACCAGAGAAACATATTTTTCTTATATTTTTTCCAGCTTCCACAAACACAAAACATTTAACAGGTCACAGTGTAACAATATTTGCTACAAATTTACTAAACCCCCGCCAAAAACCGTCCATTTATGAAAATTACACCAAAAGGCAAAAACGTATATATGACCTAAGCCCCTCTAAGCAGTTTTTAAAAAGTGATATGAAACACCCACCGTCCAAAGTGGTACTGTCCATGCTTCCGCTCAGTGTCTGCTGCTTTTTACTGTGATTCTGGTGATGGTGAGAGTTGGACATCGGACCGCCGAACGGCGACGCAGGGGAGTTGCTGATGGGGTTACGACTCCCGGGGGCAATGGAAGGGGAACCCAGGAAGGCTGGGAGATGGTCAGGGGTGTGGGAGAGGGCGGAGCGTTTCTTCTCTTGAATCAACTGCATCATTAGGTTCTGGAGCTGGTTCAGTTTTTGCTGGCAAAACAAAAACAAAAATTAATATTGTGGTTTGCTCTTAATTGTGGTCTGCTCTTAACAAAACGAATCATATTTTGTTGAAATTGAGTTTTTGGTGCAGATAAAAAGATGACATTTTCAGCTTCAATTATTATTGTCATATGTTGTTTGGCTGGGGAAATATGTTAATGTTAGTGTGTGTGGTTTGGTTGAGCTATTAAAGGAAAACCACTTTTTGAGATAAACGCATTTGAACGTTTAGCTTTTTTATGGTTTATCATAATACGGCTTATTCAAGTAAGACTCCATAGCAACCACCGTATTTGCTGCAGACTATAATACAAAATATGACACTTTTTTTACCAAAATTCCGGACAGTGTTTTAGAATCTTTGCAAGTTTATCTGCAACTTGCTCTCAAAATTGCACGATTTCACTACTTTACTCATTATTTTTCCAATTTCTAGATATTCACTCTACCTGCATATCATCCTTGTCCTTGGCCAACGATGCCACGAAGCGTTCTCTTTCCTCCTGTCTTCTTTTCATCATATCTCGTTGGCTGTGATATAGACTAATGTATTCACCTGTGAGCCACACGGGACGAGAAAAGCTGTCATCTTAACATAGAATTATCTTATCTAGTGCAACATGTTGCGAGGAGTTGTTAGATAGCAACCTTACTAAGCCCCGCCTCTTTCAGTCCCAAGCCCCGCCTCTTTTAGTCTTTAGCCCCGCCTTTTTCAGTCCTAAGCCCCGCCTCTTTGCATCCCTAGCCCTGCATCTTTATGTCCTAAGCCCCACCTCTTTACGTCCTAAACCCCGCCTCTTTGCGTCCTAAGCCCCGCCTCTTTGCATCCTAACTCTGCCTCTTTAAGTCATAAGCTCCTGACGTATTTCGCTAAGCTCCAGCTTTCTCTTCCTAAGCCATTCCCTTAGCCCCTTATGCCCCTCCCCTAAACCCACCTATTGTCTCAGTCTCGCCAGACAGCTGTAGATTGACGTGTTCCAGCTCTTGACACCTCTCGCTAAGCTCCGCCTTTTCTCTCATGACGGCAGCAAACCGATCTTGCAGCATCTCCATGGCTGCGTTCATCGTCTCAAAGGATTCCTTGGAAACAAACTGGACGTCTTGCAACACTGCAGGTTCTAAGAGGCGAATGTGAAAAGAAGGATCATGGGAAATGAAATATAAGTTTGTTGGTAGTGAGTAGGTAGTGAGTTTGTATTCGCATTCAAATAGTTGACGCAGAACATTAGAGGACAATAGGATCCATAATTGACCAAAAATCCATGATTCAAATTCGTGTGCAAAACATACGGAAGGCATTCTAGACAAATTAAAGTACAAACCAACAAGGGGTAATAGGGGGTCCACGATTGCCAGTGTTTATAGTGAGTTTTTAGGGTTTAACGCCGTACCAGCATCAATGGCCATATTCACGGCGGGAACAAATTTCATTCAACAATTTTTTATTTCATTCAACAATTAATGTGAAGAAGTTACAGTTTTAGAGGTGGGAGGAAAACCCCAGAAGAATATCCTGGGGAAAAACCCACGGAGTCAGGCAGGGACTGAAAACCCAATCCACATATTGGCCCAGGCCGGCCAGTGTTTATATAAACTTGTGTGTGGGTAGTGAGTTAGTCTTGCATACGCACTGTGGACCTCCGAACAATATAGGTCCACACGATGCGGGAAGAGGTTACGGTGTGTGGACTTGCACACGTCCACAATCCGTTTTTCAGTTTCCGAAAAAGAGCGCTAGAGGAAAAACGGGTTAGGGTTATATATAGAAAAGATAGAAGGGACAGCTGAGAGGCCCATAATCCAAATTTGAGGGTAAATTTGTTTTGGGGAAGCGAGAAAAATGAGTATTTAGTCAAAGTTTGTTAACTACACGAAGACAAAGGAATGTCCACAGTGCGTATGTAAGGTAAAGCTGAATGTGTGGGTAGTGCGTTGTGGATAGTGTGTTGTGGATAGTGTGTTGTGGATAGTGCGTGGTGTGGATAGTGCGTGGTGTTGATAGTGCGTTGTGGATCGTGCGTTGTGGATAGTGCGTGGTGTTGATAGTGCGTTGTTGATAGTGCGTTGTGGATAGTGCGTTGTGGATAGTGCGTTGTGGATAGTGCGTGGTGTTGATCGTGCGTTGTGGATAGTGCATGGTGGTGTTAGTGCGGGCAAACAAATGAATTCAGATCTGTTGTGGATCTGGATAAGTAGTGGTTAGCTGATCCAACTGTGGATGTGCTAAAGAGCATAGCACTCATAGTATCATGTAAAATTGGTGGATGGTTCCAAACTTGTGGATATTTGGTTTAATAGATAGGTGATAGTTCTTACCTTGTCTCCGTTGTCTTTGTATCTGTTCCAGGAGTGCGAGGTGTTGAGCCTGTTGTTCGTGGAATGACTCCGTGAGTTGATTTCTCTCCATCTCTAACTGCTTGATGGCTGCGGACATTGAATCCACCTGGGAAAACAAAAATCCATTGAGCTTTTTTGACCTAAGCACCCAATCTCAGCGCTGCTAGTATATCAAACGGTTTGTGGACAAGCAAATCTTTGGCATTATTCAGAGAATGTCTGTTTTTTCTAGTAAGTGTGTTGCAGACTCTCTTGGTGGCCCGTTTGCTTGGCTCTTCATTCAAGCTCATTTTAGAATCACTGGCTAGTGATTTGGCTTTTACCGTGTCTTCCCGCGACACCACTCGGCCGTCTTCCAAGGTGACGTTGGGTGAAGACGTCAGCGACGACTCCACCCGGTAGGCTTCCAGGTTGGCAATCTTCACTCTGAGCCCGCTGTTTTCTTCCGTCAAATCTCGCAGCCTCACCTAAGAGACAAATTTGCAAAACTACAGTAATGAATTTTGCAAAAATGAGATTACAAAAAAAAGGCTCTGTGCACGTGTAAACATTTTGAAGTTGGACAGTAAGTCCAAAGTTTTGACAGCAGAGAGTCAGGTTGGCATGAAGGTGGTTCTTCGTCTTCCACCCGAATGGCCTGGGTTCGATTCCTATAGATTGAGTTTTCAGCTCCTACTTCGGGTATTTTTTCCCAGAATATTCATCTGGGTTTTTTCTCCCAAATCTAAAACTGTGAATTCTTCTCCTTGTCTTCTCCATACAGGTTTATTCAGGGTGTGCCAAGAGTGTCTTTAACCAGTTCGCGCCGGGATTATTTTAACATCACCGAGCCGAGGCGCGGGATTATTTTTTAACAAAACTCGATCCGAGGCGGGTTCAGGCCGATAGTACCGGGAAGCACACCCACGCATTACCGGCCTTGCTCGTGGCGTGTTTATGCGTCATCCGTTTTAAATCTGGGGAAAACTGCATTTATATACGTCCCCCGGCGCGAACTGGTTAAGAAAAGGAAAACCCAGATCTCAAAGGGGCATGAATCACAGCCTACAACGAGGCAGTCAACAGTATTTTGTATTTTTCTGAATGGATTTGCAGGGTTTTAGAGAGTTTTACATACTGCTCTAAGTACAGACTTCCCATTAGGAGGGTTAGTCTGTTTCGTACCTGAGAGTTGGACAGATCTTTCTGTAGTGTCTCGTTGATGTGGCTCTGTGCCTCGTAGTGCTGGGCTCGGTCCGCCATGGTGGCCTGTTGTAGCAGCTGCTTATTCAGACCGTAGTTTTGGGTCATCAAGACGTCGCATTCTCCATCCTTGGAATACAACTACGACAGTCAATAAAAAAACAGACTTTTAGATCATGGGATGATCGCCAAAAATGTTCCTATTTTCTGAAATATTTCCGTGATCCCTACTAATGCACTGCATAATTGTTTGCATTTAGGTATCAAGGGTGTTCTGGTAAATTCTAAACAGATTTGTTTTTGCTGAACTGTAAATCCGCACATTTTTATGATATAAATAAGAACAATAATTGTTTCAAAGTAAACAAAGAAATTGGCAAGGTGGGACTTCCGAACACCGGACCGGTGCTCTACCAACTGAGCTATCTTGCCCTATGTTGGCGGTCTTCCAAATTGTCAGTATCTTTGTTCGAGCGCGCTAGTCAGAAGTCAAACACACCAACATGTTGTGTGGCCCGAGATCACGCCAGATTTTACGATACAACCTGGGAAGCGACATTGTGGGGATCACTCAATGAGGATACGACTTGTTATCGTTAAATAAGCAACAGGCCCTTGAACCAATTTGAAATGTACGTTTAAAACCGGCCAACCACTTATTTATTCCCTTAGCAATAATTCAATAAACTTATCTAGGTCTTGACGTAAAAGGATTTATTATGTAATGAGATGTTAAGAGCAAAAATAAAATAAAAAATTAGTTCTAAACGGTGATAAAACTCTGACTATTCGTATGTTGCTAGTGTCCCACCTGGTCCTTCAAGTCCTTTAGTTCGTCTTCTTGTTGCCCCAGTCGCCCGGCCAACTCCTGACCGGCATGCTGCTCCGACTGCAGGCTGGATAACATCCCCATGTTGTCGTTGGTCTGACAGAGAAACAAAAATATGTCTCAGGAGAAAATATCTATCTGACAAGTAATACAAAAGGATGAAATAACAATTTTGCACATGATTATAAAAACAAATTTTCAGCAATTTGTGGCTCTTCTGTTTTTACAATTTAATGCAATTTAGACATCTGACTGCCAATTTTCTGGGACAGATTTTTTTTTTAGATTTTAGAGTTGAGTTGTAAAGTCATAAGCCAACACAATTTATTATAAGTCAATAAAAGGTCATCACAATTCCATCAAATGTCAATCACAAATCCATCACAAATCCATCACAAATCCATCACAAGTCATCACAAGGTCATCACAAGGTCATCACAAGGTCATCACAAGGTCATCACAAGGTCATCACAAGGTCATCACAAGGTCATCACAAGTCATCACAAGTCATCACAAGTCCATCACAAGTCCATCACAAGTTATCACAAGTTATCACAAGTTATCACAAGTTATCACAAGTTATCACAAGTTATCACAAGTCATCACAAGTCATCACAAGTCATCCACTCGCATCAATTCACAAACTATTCAAACAAGACGTGACTAATAAGATATCTCTTAGTCACTGTTTATCCTTTTACCCATTTCCTGACTTTGCGGGTTTGACTCGTGAATGACTCAAATCACAACTCTGGAAATCAAATCCCCCTCTCTCACCATCTTGACAAATGCCGACTGCAGCTCCTCTAGTTGTATCTTGAGCTCCTTGTTTTGAGCCATGGCTCGGCTGATGGTCACCTTGTCTCCCTGGATGCTCTCTAGTAGAGATGCCCGGTCTGTCGACTCCTCGTCTAGGCGAGCTAGTTGACGCTCCAGGTCCTCGATAAGATCCTCTTTCTCCTGGTAGAGGCGACTGAGCTGCGTGTTGTCATTGACCTGATGTGGAGTTAGGATATGGATCATTCAATAAAATGTGACATGTTATCATGCTAAAAGTTTGATATTTTTTTTTAAATTAGGATATTTATGTTTCTGGAATCTGCCGATCAAGAGCTTTCCAACGGTATACAACATTAATGGGTGCTGAGTTCAGTAACAGAAATACAGACCACTAATGTAACTGAAGTAGTAAAACTGATTTTCGAGAAAATGGCATTTTAAAACCTTGTAAAAAAATCTTACAAACAGGATAACATAGCTTTTAAAGATGTTTTACAAAACCAAAATGAAAAAAGAGAAAGGTAGCACAGGAGTAACAGATCAAGGTTTACCTGAAAACAAAACAAATTGACCACCCCTTCAATTGTTGGCAATTTCCGACTTTCAGGTCATTTTGTGGTGACACAATCTTAACTGTGTCTTTACCTCTGTCTTAGGAATCCAGCTACATGATTGTGAACAAACCTGACAACTGAGGTTAATGACGGGTGAGTTTTAATTGGGTTTAAACTGATTACGTGTGTTTTTAGGCAACATATGTAGCATGTCTGACCTGTTGTTGGTACTGGCCATGCACCGACTGTTTATCTGCTTCAAGCTGCGAGATTCTCTGATGTAGTTGCTCCACTTCTTGTTGATTGACGAGGTCTCCTCGTTCCGAATCTGCAACTGTGACAAATTTGTTAACAATAAACCCCAAAACACTACATTTTTATTATGATATTTTTTCCATACATCCCTTGTAATTCACCAGTTCGCGCTGGAATTATTGATCGGGCCCAGGTGCGAGACTGTTTTTCCCAAATCTTGATCTGAGACGAGTTCTGGCCGGCATCTGTGGGTAGCACACCATGATATTTCCGGCCTCGCTCGCTGCGAGCCGGTTGCCGACAGACATCTCTGGCCTTTACGGCTTGTTACATATTTATCTGTCATTCGTTTTGAATTCCGTAAAACAAGACATTCGTATAAACAAAGCATCTGACGCACACGCAAACGAGCTTGCTTCTTGTGATACTCCATTCTATTTGGGAACAGTTGCTTTACAAACACCTACCTTTTGCATTTTCCATATCTGTGATCCACTTCTGTAGTTCAGCCTGCTTTTCTAAAAGGATTTCTTTTTCTTGTACTTGACCTTGTATCTAAAACAAATTAAAAAATAAAATAAACTAAACACAAGGCATTACAAAAAAAGAAGAAGTGTTTTATTTCTCTTGATTAATGCCCAGAATTCAAAATATATTTTTTTATTGGAAAACAAAATTGCCCAAAATTTTTATTTTCTAGCGCCCTCGAACAAAGATACTGACAATTTGGGAGACCGCCAACATAGGGCAAGATAGCTCAGTTTCAGATTTGTAGACACTCCCCCCCCCCCTTGAGGGTCAAGGCACGATCATGTCTTACCTGTTTAGTCAGCTCCTGAGCCTGATTCTGATAGTGCTGTGTGTGTTGCTGAAACTGTTGCGCTAACTGTTCTCTCTCTGTTGTCAATTGCTGGAAAGACTGGTTGTACTGTTGCGAAGAAAACAAAAATTGCAACTTTTCTGTTAACTACGAAACTCGATCTGAGGCGGGTTCAGGCCGATGGTACCGGGAAGCACACCCACGCATTTCCGGCCTTGCTCGCTGCTGACAGACATTTCCTGCCTTGCTCGTGACGTGTTTATGCGTCATCCGTTTTGAATCTGGGGGAAAACTAAGCGTTTATATACGTCATCCGGCACGAACTGGTTAACAGAATACTCTAGACATTGTTGTTGGGCAGTAAAAAGTCCGTGTCTGAATTACTTGGCTAGGGCTTAAAATTACACACGAGTCTATGAGAAGTGGCTGTAGCCGCTTATCATAGACTTGTGTGCAATTTCAAGTTGTAGCCGTAGCCAATGACATTAAACAAAAAAAATACAAAAAAATGAAATATAAAAGAAAATCTAAATAAGATACATCTGCCAAATACAAATTTTCATCTTATAAAAAGAGTGACTTGCCCTTGTAAAGTAATATTGACAGGGCCAACTGTTGTCAATCCTGCAAAATCCTACCAATACACCCCCCCCCCCTCTCTATGAATTTGACACTTTTACTATTACTGAGAGGCCCGAAGACGTGAAAACCTTTTGATGAATGAAAAACTTGAACAATAAATAATAGGCCTATTCACGTATCAAACAACATGATAAGTCCACGTTTCACATCTGTCAAAGTATCGCTTATCACGTTTTTTAATGCGTGAAACGCGAGCCTGTTGTTTTGCTGTTCATGTTTTTTATTCCAACAAGGTTTTCACGTCTTCAGGCTTCACTGTATATAGACCCTCGAGTGTAATTGGTCTCCGATACCAACCTGGGCAAGTTTGCTCTGTAGCTCGGCGTTCTCTTGTTGGACTTTCAGCAGTGCATCGTGGGTATCCTGTTGGTTGCTCTGATTGGTTAGCTGGTGGGCTCGTAGCTCTAACTCTCCGAGGCGGTCCTTCAAATCATGGATGACCTGCTCTAGCTGGGACGATTCTGCAACCTGGGCATTTTTATGGTTGTTGAAAATCACAGTTTTGTTAAGATCTTCATTAACCTTAACGCCTCGCCATTCATTTGGGGAAGAGTACACAGTACTACAAAATACCACTCAATTCTCAATCCAATGGATGTCAATTTAGATTTTTACGATTTTAACTAAGAATGTGAATTTTAATAGAGCGTTCGGATGTGATTTTGGAAATCTTTTGTTAAAATAACATCGTGATAATGACCGTGTCCACTTTGAATGCAAAATCACATCATGCCCTTTCCTAGTGTTAAGACACTGACAAATATTTTGAAATAAAATGGCGGAATCAACAAATTCTACAAACGGACAGACACACCGACAGACAGACAGAATATACCTTTGTTCTGAGTTGGCTGCTGGTCTCTGAATTTCGTTGTGATAACTCTTCGTTGGCTTTCCTGTGAGATAGAGGCAAAGACATAAAACTTAAAAAAAAACTAATCCCGATGTTATCACAGATTGTGCTTCGTTCTCCACTACACAAATAAAAACAACATTCATATATAAAAAGATGAAGGAAATCAAGAGGTTTTTACAAAGATACTCTGTTTTTTATTTGGAAAAAAGGAAAGATAAATTGGCACAACAACCTAAAAACTAACGAGAAAAGGTGTGAATAAAAACAAAAGCAAACTGACTTTAGTTTATAGACGTCTAGCATGAGGACATCCTTCTCCTTATCGAGTCCTGCACTAGCCTGTAAGACAAAGATAAGTAAAACAAAAATATCAATCAAGACTTATAATATCATGCGCATTTATCCCTAAAGTAACCGACAGCAATAAAATCAAGAAGCAATACTTAGATTAACCCTAACCCTCCAGGGTATTTTGGCTAGAAACCCTGCCAGACGCACCAGATTGCATACTTTGTCACATTGACTTGTGTGCAGAGTGCAGCAAGGTGAGGCAATCACCACAGATGCACTGTGCTGGGTCTGCCAGGGTTAGGGTTAAAGATTATACCATACTAAACACGGCATCAAAGTATTCCATCTGGTTTGCTGTCATTCAGAAGAAATCAATAAACGTAGGTGATCTTCAAAGATCAGTCAATTTACCGATCGTTGGAAATCAAAAGTGTCATAGATAAACTTGTGTTTCGTGGCCAAATTTTATTTGCCCGTTATTTGGAATGAACAAAATGCATGCGTGTGATGTATTCCACCAGTGACTCTGCGCCTTGAGAAGGGTCTGTGGTTGCTGACTTGGGCGAGATCAGAGCCAACAGAATAACACGGGGCTAACCCATATCAACCCGGGTAAGCTAATTAAATAACACGGGGCTAACCCATATCAACCCGGGTGAGCTAATCAAATAACACAGGGCTAACCCATATCAACCCGGGTGAGCTAATCAAATAACACAGGGCTAACCCATATCAACCCGGGTGAGCTAATCAAATAACACGTGGCTAACCCATATCAACCCGGGTGAGCTAATCAAATAACACAGGGCTAACCCATATCAACCCGGGTGAGCTAATCAAATAACACAAGGCTAACCCATATCAACCCGGGTGAGCTAATCAAATAACACGGAACTAACCCATAAAAACCCACATCGGAAATGTTAACTTCCGAGTCCTGCTCTTACCTTCTGGTACTGGTGACTGGAAGATGTCACGCTGGTCAAGTCTCTCTCTAACTCGGCTACTCTCTGTCTTGAGGCTTGCAGACGGCTGGACAGATTGTCTGCCTCAACTGGCCAATAAATAAATCAAGTTGGTATTTTGTCATTTTTTAAAATTAGTTTTAAAATTAGTTCTTTTGATCATTACAATAAAAAGAACCCGTTATACATTTAATTTGTATGGCAAAACGATTTTAATCTTCTTGATTCTACTCTGATTCTCAACTTCATACTTTTATTTTTTTGGAAAAAACTTGTTTTAAACTGCTGGCAGTATAAAGCGACCTATTAAGTGCCCCATTAGTTTAGGCCTTATAACCCGGATCCTGCATTATCCTACAGTGGCAAAACCCCAAATGCCCTCAATCCTGCAAATTCCTCCGATGCATCAACTTCCAAGCGACCTTAATCCTGCAAAATCCTTTATTTTGCAAAGAGGATTTTGGAGGATTTTCGCTGGTTAGGGTTAAACAGTACCTGGATCGAAAGATGTTAACAAACTTTCAACATCCGATTCTCAGTGGTGCATTTCATTCTTAACCGACTCTTCAGAAGTCTTACAACCTAGAAACTTACCGATGCCTTCCAAGTTCAAACAAATCCCTCTATCACCCAATTCTTTATGGTCTACCTTTAAAGTGACATCAAATTCTGGATCTACCTTCCTTAAAACAAATCCCCACAGGTGGATTTTGAAGGATTAGGAGCTTTAAGGCTTCCAGTTCTGACCTGCTTTCTGTTTGAGGCTCTGCTGACTCTGAGACAAGGTGCTCTGAAGGTCAGACTTCTCTGAGACCAGAATACCGATCGTCTGGATGTGAACCTGTAGCTGCTCCCTGAGGGAGCTCTGCTCTTTAAACAGTCGCTGCTCTGACACTTTGCGCTCCTGTTGCGAACCGATCAACAATCCAAAGAATTTAGAATTAAAGGGAATAGAACGTTTGTAAGAGATGACGGATTTGTACTCAACACAGATTTTTGTCAATTATTTTCCGAGAGCCCACATGAATAATCGCATACGGCGGCTATTTAGGAGGTATTGTTTGTTATGTTAATTCATTAACAATGAACACAAAGGATGTCCACCATGCATATCCATGTTGAACAAAAGCACACGCTTCGTGCAAACAGTCTATAGTCAAACTTCACTGCCAGCACGGTGAGGACTCGAACCCACAACTACTTGCTAACTGGTACAGCAGTACAAACCCATCAGGAGTGCCTCACTAAATTTGCACCTAGTGCTTTGAAATTGAATATTTTGGAACTTATTTATCTTCAATTTTGATTCGGAATCATCTTACCTTCTGTAACTGATCCTGTAGTTTTACACAATGACTCCTCTGCAACCAAACATCAGAACAAAACAAACACTAAATTTTTAGTCAAAGCAAAGATAGTCTACGTTATTAAGGGGTAATTTGAATAAATTAAACCAAGAAATTAGCTGAAATGAGGTTTGAACAATCGATCTCCGGATCGCTGTCCCGGAACACTATCAACCTAGCTTTCCGGCCCTTAAACCGTTTTTAATTTTATTTACTGAACCTAGGCGCTGGACTATTTTTCACAAACATCGATCCCAGCAGGTCCAGCCTTGCCGACTGTGGGCAACACACCAACATATGCCAGCCTCGAGCCGGTTGCCGTCTAATATTTCTGGCCTTGCTCCGAGTTTCTGTAACATGTTTATCAGTCATCCATTAAGAATTTAGAAGAAAAAAAAGGTGCGTGTTTACACGTTATCCGACGCGAACTGGTTAATAGCAGTTTCCCACCTGCTCAAGGGTTATGTCCCATTTTATCTCCGTCATTCAATTCAATATGTTCCTACATATATATAAAAGTCCTCTCACATATCCCCCACCTTGAAACAAAATAGAGGAACGATGTACAAATAAATGTTTTTATTGTTAAATTTTGTAGTTATAAAGTGTTACCAGTTCATCCACGTGTAGTCGTAGCTGTTGACTAGAGAGGGCGTGTTCATCGCGATCAGCTGCTAGCTCCTGATTCCTGGCCTGAAATAAAAAACAAAAAGCAGATTAGGGTCGACGGATTCCTGACTTGATGCCTTCTCGCTCTGGATAAGTTCATTCTGGCTTCAAAATTTCAAAGTTTATAACCAAAGTTTATAATTTGGGTTCCTATCTTTTATACTTTCCCCATTGATTTACCAGATTTTAAAGCTTTTTTTCACTGTGACTTTCTTACCTCAAGTTGACTGAGTCCGTGTCTTGACCTGGCGTCCACTGACTCTTCGTCAAGCCCATTTAAGTACTCAGCCTGAAAAAAAAAATATGAAACTTTTGAAACTCTAAAACAGAAGCAATAATTGCGCTATCACAATCAAGTTTAACAATAAAACAACACGCTGGGTAATATTTTGGCAGGCTGGCATTGAAGCAACATTTGTGACCTGGCACCACGAAATGGAAAGTCGCAAAATAACAAAATTGACATTATTACATTTCTAGATAGAAGAAGTCCTAAGCTTTCAAATGATGTATTGTGTGTTGCTGTAGCTTATTCCTAGCCGCCGCTATACTCTTTTAAAATTGCTGAAGTCATTCTTCCTCGTTTTGAGAAAACGAAGTTCAAAGTCCGTGAACCGTGCCAACTACATGTCAGGCCTCGAATTACACGGCGGCCACGACGGCCAGTGCCGTCGATGCCCTTGCAACTGGCCGTGGTGCCCCTCAAAAAAATACCCTTTTCACGGCCATAATGTCGTGCCCTTTTCCCCTGTTGGCCGTCGTGCCCTTTTTATGAAAGTTAAATATTTACTTGTGTTAGTTTTCAGCCTACGATGCATCTTGTGCTTGTGACGTGTTTTAATGTATATCCAGCGCAATCCGCTCGAACGAGTCAAACTAAGGAAGTTGCACTAGCGTAAATTGTTTACGTTCAACGCATTCGCGACTCTCTCGGCACCCGTTGTACACGAACACCCGACGTCTTTAAACAAGGGACCAGTCTAAAATAAAAAACATTGACCAACAGAGGGCGCTCTCTGTTGTTTGAACGCCCTCTTCTGGTGGAATTGTTGCACCGCATGACTAGAAAAACGTTTTTAGTGAATGAATCCCGTCACCGTCCAAAACTTTTCGGATTAAACTACAAGAATTTAATAGAGTAACAATGCCGCGAAAAGAGCGTTTGAAGCGGACTGTTAAAGGTGAACTAGAACACTCTGCTGCCAAATGCAAGAAATTGGACTTCTTTTTTATTTTCAAATTTTGGCCTTGGTGCCCTTTCTACTGGCCTTGGTGCCCTCCCAAATTTTGAATACTCCAAGGCCAAAGTGGCCTTGCCCTAAAAAATTTGTAATTCCAGGCCTGACATGTATACTATCAATCAGTGCAATTCAGCCACCAAAACACACTTTAGAGTTTTAATTGAGCTATAAAATTTTGGGATATGATAAAGAAGGTTTTTTGTATGTAAAAACGTTAACAACTCGAAATCGACCTCCCACTGGAAAAATTAACGTTTCGGTCAATAACTCGTTTTGGCCATGTGCGACTTTCTGCTCATTTTTGGTGCCAGGTCACATTTATTTTTGAAAGCACAAATAACTTTTATTTTACCTCTGAGACGAGCCCATTTACTTGCATGGACAGTTGACGTAGACTCTCAGTGGAAGACAGCGGTCTGGTAATTGCAAAATGAAAATGTGTCACGCCATCAACTTACGGGAATAACCCTAACCCAGCCAGACCCAGCGCAGTGCATCAGGTAAAACAAGTCTGGTGCACTTTGATGCATTCAGCTGTCAACACCAGTGCATAAACAACCACAGTCTAAGGCCGTGTCCGAAACGGGTGTCTAGAGCAACAGCTACGGCTATTGTCTGCGTCGGCCATTTTGTAGCGCTGTCCGAAATGCCGTCTAGAGCTAGAGCTACGACTACAACGTCACAAAAATCTAGCCGTAAAAGAAGTTGTCTAGCTCAGGCAAAACAAAATGGCGGCAGCACTAACGTTAATTTTGGAGCAAATTTTCGTTTATTTTTCAATGATAGTGCTTTGAATTGAAACTAACAGATCGACAAATACGTCAATATCATCAGGTATTTTGACTAGCTGTAAACAAACATCTAGCAGACGATAATTGTTGTAAATTCTTACATCGTAATTTTGCAAACACTGATTCAAGCATCGCTTGGGGGCGCAATAACTAGACGTAGGCTCTACCGTAGCCACGTCCGAATTCCATTTGCCTTAGCTCCTACGTAGACATAGCTGTAGACGTAGACCGTAGCTCTAGACACTCGTTTCGGACACGGCCTGAGACTATAAGAGCTAATCCCCATTAAACAATGCCAGAGATGGATTCTGCTACGTTAGGTGACTACAGACTCTGAAGCTGTTTGACCTTGAGATGTCTGACCTGATATGGATCTCGCTGCACTGGGCAGGGTTGTCACTTTGACAAATTATGCAGTGTGCTGCGTGTGGCAGGAAACTCACAGAATATCCCGCGGGCGTTAGGGTTAAGATATGGAGGTTTGCAAATTCAGCTAGGCAATCACAACAGTCAAAATATATCGCGTGACTATTTTTTTAACGGCTATGAAATCCCTTGTTCATTTGATATAGCCATAGTCATGCCATGAATGAAGGTCAGCCGTTCCTACCAGTTACCTATTTTTGTCTGTTGATGGAATTTTACTAGTCACAGAATTAACATGGATGTGATCTGACTGTGTTCTATTTATGAACAAATGCATGTCAGGGAAAGTGCAAGGGATTTTTGACCGTCTATAGCCGCGTTCGCATTGGACTTTTTTTGGTAAAACCTACGGAGACTGTTGTCAACTTTAACCAAATTAAATCCAATGCGGAAAAAAGGGTAACATTTTCAAATTGTCCATTTTACCCTCCGCAACAGTAAGATCTACAGGCCCAAGCTTCTAGCGGAGGATTTAACACCGTGAACTTTGACAATCACGTACGGTAACTTTTGACAATATTAAGTCCAATGCGAACGCTGCTTAAAACTGATCAAACAATAGGTTAAACACTCAACTAAAATATTGCTACATCATATTACATAATTACGTAATTATCAACACTTTGTAACTGTACCTGGCATCAGATGAATTCAAAACAGCAGGTTGATGGCTGTTATTCAATACCTATTGAGAAAAATGGGGGGGGGGGGGGGGAGAAGGAAATGTTAAATGTACTTCATACTAGTCATATCGATGGGAAATGTAATGCACTGACAAATATGGGTTTCGCGTGAGAGTGAAGCCACATGGTTTTATTAGGAAGACTAAGACTAGACTGGCGCAAATCCATATGTTATTTGGAAAGACTGATTTCTTCAGTGGTCTGATACTGGTATCACATATTTAGTAATGCATTACAATAGGGAGTTACGGTAAAGTTTTGGGACTCTCATACACATTATAGCTTAACCCTAACCCCCTAGGCTCTCGCACTAGGAAGCATACCAAACCTAACAAACTTCAACAGCTCACACATGTTCAGTAATTTTTGGTACACTGTACTGAACCTAACAGTACTAAACCTGCCAAACTCCAACAGTTGAAGTTTTATTGACTTGGAACAGTGATAACTGGCCAGTGGTATTATGTGTTTTAGTGGGGACACACATACAAGGTGTGTGTGTACATACACTTACAGTTGACCAGGAACTGTGCCGTGACAATGTGGGTCACTCACGTATAAATGCCTGTGCATTCTCAAAATTTCTAAAACTTTGACAAGTCTCATGCCTTTCTGTCCTGAACCTCACAGAATTCAACAGGGTCTCCCTGGGCCTTTGGTACTGAGTCAAACAAAGTCTAACAACAAGTTGTTAGGGTTTGGTACCAAACCTGCCAAAACCTAGCGAAAGCTGCAGTTGGAGTTTGATGGGTTTGGGGTAGTTAGGGTTAAGCCTTATCGCAAATACCGCTTACCGTAATTTCCTGCGGTAAAGCCGCGGCTTATCTGACTTTCTAGACCACAAAAACATCGCCGCGCCTTATCTTTCGGTGCGCCTTATATGATGTCGCTTGATTTCAAAGTGACGGTCTTTGTGTGAAGAATTCTTTGAACGCCGCAATCTTACTCAATAATGCGGTCAACCAATTAGCCCAACTCTCCGGACATTGTGACCGTGTTTCCATTAACAATGCCGCGATGTGTTGATCCCCCTACGACCGTACATTAGCCTCTGTCATGACCTTTCTAAAAGGTCAACGCGAGGAAAATTGTCAAAATGGCGGCGCTTACCAACAGCAACACGTGTGTCGTCGATGTCAGAACTTTATGGCTTACGACGGAGCTCTAAAGGCTGTGGTTATTTCGAAAGGATAAATCGTAGGCATAAGGCTAAATGTCATCCAAAACCGTAAAATTACGAAAGAGAAAGAAACAGCGACTGAAAAAATGGTCAGTTTGTGAAAGCGTGCTGCGCTATATACGTACGTGCGTAGCTAGCAGATGTCAGACAAGTCGACCGTTGAGACAACTCGCCCGTTGAGACAACTCGCCCGTTGAGACAACTCGACCTTTGAGACAACTCGACCTTTGGGAGAGCTATAGCTGTACTTCGACGTTTACATTGTTTATAAACAGTTAATGTTGGGCCGACTTTCCTCATGCAATGTTGCCATACTTCTTTGTTGACAAACTGCAAATTCATTGTACCTTTATTAATGCTTGCTATTTACCCTCTGTTAACAATTTAGGTGTAAGCTTAGTCCGAAAAAAACACCAAAACGGTGGCGTCCAGAAATTGTGCACACAATTGACCGAGTGCTCCCTAATTGGTCGTGGCGCAATTGAATAATTCTTGAAAAATTCAAGTTTAATATTTACGAACTTCTTTTAATGTCAGGTTTCAGTCAATAAAAGGGTAAAATATTACTAGATTTCACAGGCGTCTGTACATTTAATGTGACAGTATTTAAAACTGATTTTTAAATTAACATTGCAGGATTAGGAATGTTGAGGTTTAACGTCCATATAGTAATTATGTGAACCAAGTGCTTGTGTGTAAAGCCCCAAATTTATATTTGATGTCAAAAAATAATTAAAAATACAAAAATAATATTGCTTGTACATGTATCAAGTTGTATGAATTGGCCCCAGAATTTGTTTACTGTATGGCATTCAAATATGGCTTTCAAATAAAGCTTCAGTTCAGTGCCACTGAATTTTTTGTTTTGTTTAAATGTTAATTGGGCCTAACCGGTTTTCTAAGGAGCATAAATACACGGCGGGTCTTTTCAAGTGCAGGAAAGAAAATCTAGTTTTATGATAGGCCATTTTTTATTAAGTATTTCCCCGTAATTCACTAAATATCTGTTGTCTTTCCTCCATGGTATAGCTACTTACGTTAGTCTTACGCGAGAGCTCGGAAGCCATATTGACAAATTTCCGCAAAACGCCCTCTTCGGTTGATTTTCGTCATTTCATGACAGAGGCTAATGTATGTGATTTAGCACTCGGCAGCGTGCGTAGTCTTGTTTGCAAGACGTTTTTCGCGATGCGGGGCGCCCTCTAACGTACGCCGTAGACCACGCGCGAATTACCGCATCGGCGGCCTACACGCGCTGCATATACCGCGATTAAGATCGTCTTGCAAACAAGACTACAGCGTGCGCTGCATGACGCGTACAACAGCGATAAAAAGCTGGCCCGTACTATGTGGCCTTTTTCTAAACGTTTTTTTCGTCTACGTTCCGGCTTCATGCAATTCACCATCCGAACTACACAGCGCGGAGCATTCACAACGACTGGAAAAAAGACTAGGGGGTGTCGCAATTAGGGATACCATGCACGCGATCGCATGCATGTGATATGTACATGTGCATGCAGTTTATACTGCAGTGATACATGATATGTATCGGCAAACCTCGTGCGATATTGTGACTACTGGTTTGAAGTTTTCATACATTGTTTGCGTGCCAGATAAACTCAAGTACTCAGCAAATTCTTGCTTGGAATAGTGGGATCCTTCTAAGGCAACAAAATGCCCCCTTTGTGGCGATGTACCTACACCGGGTGGCGCCTGGTGTTCTTTTGGGTGCGTTCAAGCATGCGCCTTATTCGGCAGTGCGCTTTATCTGTTGACGTTTGAAATTTTTTTGGGTGATTTTAGGGACCTGCGCCTTATCCGCCGTGCGGCTTTACCGCAGGAAATTACGGTAAATGAATTTGGACGATAGATACAAAGCACTGTGTGAAGGAAAAGGGAGCAGTATCTGCTTCTTTTCTCTTTCCACAATTCTTGTTATCCATTGTGCAAATTCACTCAAGCAGCTAGTAGGCCTATTTGCGATAAGGAGTGTTGTGGCCGAGCAGTTAAGAACCCGGTTTTCTGTTCCGCAGAGCGTGGGTTCGAATCTCGGTCTCGACACCTGTGTCCTTAAGCAAGGCACTGAAACCACTATTGCTTCGTCCTTCGGATGGGACGTAAAGCCGTAGGTCCCGTGTATTGTATAATAATCATTATAATGCACGTAAAAGAACCCAGTAACACTTATCGCTAAGAGAAGGGGTTTGCCCCGGTGTTTCTGGCTGTGCTCCTGCACATCCCAGTATAGTTGTCTACAACTGCAAAAGGGATTAATCTACCAAGAACCAAGGCTCATTGCGGTTCCCAATTTTTTTAGACTAGTTAATATCCTTACCCTGCTTGATGGGTTCGGATAACCTAAACTGCTTGTGTACGAGTGTTGTAGAGGGCTGTGGCTACTTCTAGCTGTGCTATGGCTCTGGTGTGATCCCTGATTGACCCTGGGTAGTGTGGAGTGGCTAGGGGCTGAGGCTTTGTTCAGCTGGCTGTTTGTCAGAGGCGTTGTGGGTGCAGAGATTGGTTTGTCTGTCTTCCGACTCTTGGCAGGGATTGGAGAGTTTGAGGGTGTGCGCTTCTGTTGGAATCGTTGGAGCTAAAAATATAAAAGCAAATGTAGTGATTATTAATATCAAGGTTTAGCGACAATTCTTTTTTCAAAGTTGCATGCTTGTCATATTAATAATTAATGAATTATAAATTTCATATGGCGTTTACCCAAGGCCCGTATTTCCTAACAAAATTGGAAATGTTTTCCAGTTGAAGATTCATGTTTTTTTAATCAATTTTTGAAACATTTTTATACTGATTGAAATTCATTGAGATGATTGACGTTAATAATATAATGGGGAAAAAAGGGGCGTCACAATGCAACATTCTGACACTATAATTGAAAAAATGAAAGGCCCTAAAATAAATATGTTGGGGTTTATTTAAACGTTTAACTATTTATTGTATATATATTTATGCCCTGCCAGACATTATATATGTTGGATAAAGTAATATTATCGATATCCCTTTTTTTCAATCATGGCCGTTTTACAATACTTTTGTGCAGCGCAAACACTGGCAAGCCCTTTACCCCGTAATGACGTGGAAGTGCCGCCGACGACTCACACACAACAACATTATCGACAGTACGTCGTCATTCATGGCAAGGCCAGTGGCGATTTATCGTCCAACTTACCGCCTCTGCAACAAACTCAAACTTTATACCACAGCCATGTATAGTCCCCAACGTAAAGACAACAAATCGGGCACTTACCCCATGCAGGAATAATCAAGGATAAAAGCATCAGGGGTAGAGAACAAACCTTTTTTCTAGCAGCAGCAAGTTTCTTCTCACGATCGTCATCGGCCATCTTGGATGTACGCTCATCTCGCAGTGAATGATGAAACTCTTCAGCTCCTAAAAATATACTGTATTGGGAATTGACTTTCCCGACGACTGTTTTTTATGCATCATAAATAAGTCCGAGCAGACGTACTGCTGCCACTCCTTTGATATGATAAAGTATGGAGTTCTATATCTGCCACCTCGCGTCGGGAACCGATAAGAGTTTTTATCACAACGTCTGTTATCTTTGTTAAAATTAGTTGAAATTAGGGTACCATTAAAACAAGTTTAAAAATGTACAATAGTGAAATTATTATTTTGAAAATAAAATAAAAAATGACTGCAGCGGAGGTTGAACCAGCGACCTCCGGATTGCAGTTTCTGATGCTTTACAAACTAAGCTATCAAGCCCTATGTTAGCGATTCCCCAAATTATTCAATGTCTTTGTTGAGGCGGCCATAGCTATGGGATCAAGCCCAAAGTCACGATACTGGCAATTATGTGCATATCATTGACTGTAATCAGCCGTCTGCAAACTGCGTGAACTTTTTTTTACCAAGCTAGGTAGTATTTAAAAGACACGTTTGCAAGCCCATAATGCACCAGCATCATGAATGAAATAGACTGAAAAAAACTGGGTAATTAATTAGGAGAAAAGAAAAAAAAATCGGAGGTTTGAATTTTGGATCTTTGAATTATAAACCAAGAAAAGTTGCCTAAATCCTTTTAAACTTAACACTGACCCCATAAATATATTTTATAAGTAAATGTATACAACTCAAAACAAACGATCAAAACTTAAAACACAATGAGTGAATGACCACGGAAAACAAATTTCGCCATTATACCAACAAATATCATTGTTGTTATTTATTCATTGTTTATTATAAGCTATCTTGGCTTAATCAACTGTACATTTTATTACATTTATCTGGCACAGCTTAACAAAGACAAAAATCCGAAATTCCGAATCAAGTATAAAACTCAAAACTAAAGTTTCACTATAAATCAACATGATGCAAAACTTGATCATTCACAATAATCGTTATTACTTTAATTCTACCTACCTACATATTTGTGTGTAATAAACAGAAATGCTAAATAATTAAGGAAAAAGATAAACTATATGTACTATTAGCAAGTATACACGTGGGGGGGGGGGGGGGGGGGGTGTCCAAAGCGTATTATTCCCGTACGTTTTCGTCTTTTCTAAACCCAACTGAAAACACGTCTAACTTTTATTTTGACAATGACCTCAGAATATTGCCAAACCATGTCTTTTTCTTATGTTTCATTATTACCAACCATTTTCGGCTGCGCGTAGTAAAAAAATAGCCTCCCAACTTTGACGACGTTCACGCGCCACGTCGCGGCGCCCGCATGATACGAGTTTGGGAAGCATTATTATTCATTGACAAACAAATATATAAGAATAACAAAAAATTGTTTTAGTTTATAATTATTTTCTGTAAGATTATCCTACACCAGCCCAATTAAAACAAGGTAAGGGGTAAAATAACCTATAGAAAAAACCCATTTTGGTTAGGGATTTCCCCTATGGCGTTAGAGGTCCACCTTACTGTTTCGAGGGATGTGCGCGTAAAAAAATGGGGAATACGCTTAGACCCAAACCTCTCCCGATATTTTAAGCCAAGATAAAAAATGGCGGGAAACAGAACGACAAATGCATTATCCACGGTCCGATCCTTGATTTAGTTGGAACACAGTTACGCGTATTGTTATTGGCAAAACAGTCTCCGTTATTCGATTTCAATTTGAACGCGATTATTCGCTATAAAGGACAGGAGACTATATTTCCCCACGTGCAAATTCAACTGTCTTTGTTTGGCAACCAAAGACTGGATAAACAAATAATATAATACAAAGGCGCCTTAAATGATTAACTGCCTCCCAGATTATTCAGCGTTTCTCATAAATTAACAGAATCCCCGTCAAAAGGTGTTTTACAAATCTGTATCGGCTCATGTACGTAAAACGCCTCAGGGTTTTTCTTTTCCTTTCGTTTTAAATCAAAGGTCGTGGCACTGTTCATAAACTCTTTTATCTACTCTCCATATTATATACATTATAATTTTGAATAGATTATTTGCATTTCGAGGGTACGTAATAATTGTGCAAAAAAAAAGAAATTGCTTGCGTATTTCTAATTTTGCGAAGACATGCCACAACGACACGCTAATTCGACAACTGAACTCCCACAGGCCCAACCGAATTTGATTCTGTTTACTAGCGTTAACGTCCTTTTATGGGATTTTCTTTTACATGTTCGAAAACAAACTTTTGCCAAAGCTTTCCCCCCCCCCCTTCCTGTTCTGAATGTGCATCCGTTGATAAGCACGCGCGGTGTTCCAGATTATAAATCAGCGCAATCATTAAGAAAATGTCCCTCGCTGCCGTAATGCATTGCGCATGCGGGTAAAACTGTGCGTAGTTAAGTTATAAACACATTATGCTGTATGCGTACGTACGCATGTACAATTGTATGCAGAAAGGTGCTAATTATGCATACGTACCCCACCACGTTCAAATAGCAACGCCCCATAATGAATATTAATTGATTTTCCCTTTATCTGACAAACATCTCTCTAGATGTACGCGTGCGGCCTTCGTGTACGTTCATTATGGAACGGGATAATAATCTTTGTACCACCCTATCCATGTTCCGTCCGCGCTTATCGGGACTGAAATCTCGCTGTTTTTTACTGTTTCAGTGTCTGTCTCGTCTGTCGGACAAACTATTATTATTTCTTTTTTTAAATCAAACCTGCTTTTGCTTATGTACTGGATAGTCCAGGTTAAAGTACGCAAAAAGTCAGCAAAACAAAGCAATTTACAAAAATATCTCAAAATATATATATATTATAAAAAAGACTGGCATTGTATACATAGAAAACGATGTCGGTTACATATACAATTAGTTATGTAAATCATGTGAACATTTGGTTAATTTAAAACCAGCACAATTAATTGGTAGCAGATAAAGTCTTCACTTTTCGGCCCAAAATTCTTCTTGATATAGATGCTTGCATGCACTTGAAAATAACCATTAAAAATGAAAACTTAGTTGCTAGGTACAAAGGTATATTAATGCCCTAAATGTGTAGATTGTCAAAGAAATTCTTTCCAACTAAACCATATATTCCCCTTTTTTTTATCACCTTTGGCTCTACCTCCTCAAACAAATTTATGTACTAGGGGCAATGTTAAGCAATGTTACTACAGGCCCGTTATGTGTGCAATATTGGTGATATTTAGATTGTGATGAAAGCTAAAAAATCATCCCAACATTTACGAATATTTGTTGTTTAACTGGATGCAAACCTTAATGAGTTAGGCTTCGACATGTCGCCCTTCTTTCAACCCCCCCCCACATCCCTTTACCGCAATAATCAATGTCCTATCTTCAAATGTTTATAAACCCCTGGTACAGTTGAACATACAAGTGCTAATATCTTAGAGTGGGCATTTGATGCAAGAAAAGGGATGGATTTAAAAAAAAGGGGGGGGGGGTAAACAAGGGAAGAGGGGGGGGTAAACAAGGGAAGGGGGGGGGGTAAACAAGGGAAGGGGGGGGGTAAACAAGGGAAGGGGGGGGGGAGGGGAAGGGGGAAGGGGGGGGGGGGAGGGGGAGGGGGAAAGGGGGGAGTCAAAAGGGGAGGAGTCAAAAGAGAAGGGGTAAAACAAAAGGAAGAAGTCAACAAGAGGAGGGGTAAAAAAGAGGGGTCAAAATAAGGAAGAGTAAAAATGGGGAGGGGTCAAAAGTGATAGCCTTCCACAAGCAAAATGTAATTTACATTACATATATAACCGTAGGGACTCATTCGACTCTAGGGGGACTGCGAATAATTAAATTTCCTTAACTTTCTTCTGTGTTTCTGAAAGGGCACGACTTATTACTAACCTCGCATTCATCTATATACCTCCAAACTATTGCAGAAAGTATTGCGGAAGATTAAGTTCAGCCTACTCAAAATCATAGTGACTTAAAAACTTTGGTCAAAAAGCAAGCTATGATATTGTTTTCCATTGGACGATTCAGAAAGAAAATCCATATTTCACAAATTTCAATTTATGGCAATTGAAAGGTTTTTTACCGACTACAAAATCCCAAGTAAATGCAAGGGGGATTAATATTTTTGTTTGGGGGCGGAGAAAATGCGGAAGAAGGGGGTTTCACTTTTAATATTCAGATGATTAACCTAACAACTTGCAATTCTAAATTTTAGACTCATGTAAATTGGCTAGAAACAGAAAGATAACTTTGTGGGAGATATAATCAGAAATACAACATTAAGGAGATTCTGTGAATGATATCTTAACCAGTTCGCGCCGGAGGACGTATATACACGCAAAGTTTTCTCCAGATTCAAAACGGATGACGCATTAACACGTCACGAGCAAGGCCGGAAATGTTTGTCAGCAGCCAGCAAGGCTGGAAATGCGTGGGTGTGCTTCCCGGTACCATCGGCCTGAACCCGCCTCGGCTCAGTGATGTTAAAATAATCCCGGCGCGAACTGGTTAATATAATGGGAGTCCAAACTTAGGAGGGTCCGAATCGGTGAAGACTTTTTTATCGGTGATCAATGTTAAAAAATTGAAATGGTTCCAGTTCATGAAATGTTCTGAAGCACGCAGGGCGATTCTTAGCGGTTTTCATACTGTGGTGCTCTGCGCAACCAGGGCATACCAGCTGGGAGTGAAGGTCAGAGGTCATGAGATGCCTCCAGAGGGACTCGGGAGGTTGTCGCAACAGCCACGTCATCCCCGCAACAGCCGGCAATAAAACAGCAGTAAGCTGCTTTTTATTTCGGTGGAATTTGTCAGGACCGTTAGTATCCGGCTGCTTTGGGAAGTGTGGGATCATTTCAGAGATCTAAGAAAATGTGTCTCCCGTCTCCGAGGTTTGCGAGGAAAACCTTGCACTTCCGTCCATCTGTATAAAGGGTAAGATATTCGCCACCTGCAGCCAGTCAAGATGCAGGCTCTAACTTGAAGATGGAATAAATAATGGTCATGTCTTTGGCTGTCCTTTCCGACTGACAACACCCCGTGGAATCTTGGCTGTCACAGGGTCGTCCGAGTCAACAAGAAGGCAGACTGGTCGTCCGTCAGGCTTGGTTGTGTTTCACCAAACCGCCAGCGCAGTTTGTGAGTTTTCTTGTTTCAGCTGCGTTATGTCCAACGCGGTGGGGTATCATTGAGTCAACGGCGGGCCGTTTACTCCTGGATGGTAGAACTGACAAGACTGGCCCCTTCCGCAGCCTCGGGGCGTCATAAAGTGTCGGCAAACAGGCCGTGCTCCAAAAGCTGTTTAGCAAGGAAGACAAACATTTGATACTTGATCTTAGAAGATAAAAACCAACAATGAAAACCTGAGTATTATAACTGCAAGGATCCTATTATTATAACTGCAAAAATCAGAGTATTATAACTGCAAGGATCCGAGTATTATAACTGTAAGGGTCCGAGTATTATAACTGCAAGGATCTGAGTATTATAACTGCAAGGATCCGAGTATTATAACTGCAAGGATCTGAGTATTATAACTGCAAGGATCCGAGTATTATAACTGCAAGGATCTGAGTATTATAACTGCAAGGATCCGAGTATTATAACTGCAAGGATCCGAGTATTATAACTGCAAGGGTCCGAGTATTATAACTGCAAGGGTGCGAGTATTATAACTGCAAGGGTCCGAGTATTATAACTGCAAGGATCCGAGTATTATAACTGCAAGGATCCGAGTACTATAACTGCAAGGATCCGAGTATTATAACTGCAAGGATCCGAGTATTATAACTGCAAGGATCCGAGTACTATAACTGCAAGGATCCGAGTATTATAACTGCAAGGATCCGAGTATTATAACTGCAAGGATCCGAGTATTATAACTGCAAGGATCCGAGTATTATAACTGCAAGGATCCGAGTATTATAACTGCAAGGATCCGAGTACTATAACTGCAAGGATCCGAGTATTATAACTGCAAGGATCCGAGTATTAGAACTGTAAGGGTCCGAGTATTATAACTGCAAGGATCCGAGTATTATAACTGCAAGGACCCGAGTATTGTAACTGCAAGGATCCGAGTATTATAACTGTAAGGGTCCGAGTATTATAACTGCAAGGATCCGAGTATTATAACTGCAAGGATCTGAGTATTATAACTGCAAGGATCCGAGTATTATAACTGCAAGGATCCGGGTATTATAACTGCTAGCATCTTGTTTCTCTGAAGTGGTATCGTTTTGATTTTATTCTCCTGTAGGATATATGTGACCCAGCACGAGTAAATGAGACTTTGAGGCAAAAATAAAAATTGAGATTTTGATTTCATCTTTTAAAGCTAAACAAGCTTTAAATGATGAAATCAAAATCTCAATTTTCATTTTTGCCTCGAAGTGTCTCTTTTACTCGTGCTGGGTCACATATATTAAAGTTTTCTCAACTCTGCTTGTGCAAACTAATTTGGAAGAAAGGCATTTCTACTTAATCTGAAGGGAATTGTGAATTCTCAACAAAACGTTTTCTTTCTAATGCATTTAGAAAATGAATTTGTGAACTAAAAGTCCTGAACCCATCTATGTTTGTGTATAGAACCTGCAGCACCCCGACTGTTACTCCATATACAACCCCCCAGATTGCTACAGCACTGTACGATCTGATTCCCTTTTATTGATTCCTCAGCAGCAAGAAAATTGATTTGTCGTTTGTTGATTGTCGATTGCCATTGGTCATTTGCCATTGGTCATTTGCCTTTGTCATTGTCATTTGCAGTTTGTTATTGTCGTTTGTCATTACCTATTGTCATTTGTCACCGTCATTTTGTGGATCAAGTCAAAAAGAAGACAAATTGTATAGCTTGACATTACCTCCCCTTCCGCGTCCACCCCCACGTGGCCAGGGACCACCCATCGGGGGTCTTGCAAGTCCCCTGGGGGGCATGTCCGGTGGCCCACCAGGGCCGGGGAACCGCGGCGGGCCTTTGGGGAACGGGGGCCTGTTGAAGTGTGGATTGAAACCTCTTCCTGGTCCTGGTCCTGGGGGAAAGAGAAAAAAAAGGGTCAAAGCCGAAAATATGATGGAACCACTAAATGGTAACGAGTTGTTCATTATAGCTGTGCATGCACTATAGAGGGCGCTCTCCAAATAGCAACAATGATAGTAATAATTTATTGAATTTATATTGAACTCTCTCCAGGACCCAAGACCAAGGGCAAATTACATTAAAAGTCCTAATTAAAAATGACACACGATACAAACAAACAAATTAAAATCAGTAACACAAAACGCTTTTTTAAATTACATTAACATTTCTAAATAAAAAAAATAAAAATCAATAAAAAAAATCACATCAACATTTCTAAAGGAATCAACAATGGCAGTTGAAGGAGACTAGCATTACAGTTATAATAATAAATTCAAACTTTAAACAGCTAAAGCTTGTCAACAGAATGTCCAAAATAATGAAGTGTAACAAACGGTTAATTTTATTCTCTTTCCTAATATTAGGGGGGACAATACAAATTTTAATATTGCTTTTAGGAAGTTATTTGGGACTATTTCTTGAAGGGCTTGGTGAGTAGATTGCAAATCTCTTTCAACTTTCAAAATCGGTCAAAGCGTTGCCAAGTTATGGTCCGATAAACTTTTCAGATTGCGCTTTTTCCTAGACAACAAACGTATTAAGCAACAGTAATTAAAAAGTGTTTTTTGAACCATCTCATTTATTCTATTTACATCTTTCAAGCATTTCAAATCATCTTTTCTAGTATGTATGTTGCTCATATTTTTCATATAAGTCTTTCTTTTTCAGATGATACATTTCATGAGATCTGCAAATTCTCATGTTGTTACTCGTTGTCTAGTGGGTCTGCACGGTGTGTATGACACCCCTACTAATATATGCAAACCCTCATTTCGACCTGTGACCTGTCTCATTTTGCCAGAATGCTTCATAAATTAATGTACTCTCAGGCAAATTAACCTTTGAGGGGAATTTACCTCCAAAGCGAGGACCCATCCCACCTCTGCCTCGCACCGGCCCGGGGCCTGGGCCTGGACCTAGAGGGCCTGGAGGGCATAGGGGGCCAGGAGGAGCTGGAGGACCCTGGGGGCCAGGAGGACCTTGAGGGCCCCAGGCCTCTGGGTTGTAGTTGGGCCCGCCCGGGTGGTTGGGGCCGCCTGGGTGGTTGGGCTGTGGTGGACCTAAGGATCCTTGGGAAGAAGAAAAATTATGTTGGAAAATGTTACATTCAGGTTTTTTTTGTTTTTTTTAAAATTCTTAAGCTTGCTGTTTGTGTTGACCGTGGGCATAACTCCCGAAGAAAAAAAAAGGGGGGGAGCATTGGTTGAACCCCGCCCAAAAAAATTTTAAAAAAAAAATAAAAAAATTGTGACGAGGAAACCAACAAAAAGATTCATATTTTAAAGTCAACAGGCAAATGTATTGAATTTATGAAAAAACTAAGAACGCACATTACAAACAACTGTAAATGCTCCACTTTGATGTAACGTTTAGCAAGGTAAATCTGCAAGTTTGCATTGAACATTTGCATGAGCAGCGCCAAGCGCCACCAAGGATCCGCCCCTCAGGAAGGGGGAATTCCAAGCTTATTGTGATTGTTAATACCTGGTAATTGGTTCTTGAATGGTTCCAGCATGTCCCTGAGTTTGGTGGTCAGTTCCTCCTGCGTGGGCTGTGCGCCACCTTGGTTACCCTATAAAATAAAACAAAGTATTCACTTCATTATACTGTGGTATTAAAAAACAAAAATTGGCATTTCTCCCGAGAATTTGTCAAGGATGTTCACTGCCCAACAACAATCCTTTTTGTGAAAAATTGTTTTACACAACTGTGCACACACTTCTACTGTGACTAATTGTGGAACTTCATGCCTTTATATAGGTGAAATCCAATTTTTACTTTTTATAATTAAAACAAAAATATTATTTCACTATTTTCAAGTTAACATTTTTGCATTTGACAATGAAGAATAAACGTTTGTTGTAACAATGTCATTTTCGCAGACAGTATTAAATCACTTGGATCAATTTCATGGAGTTGCTAAGCACAGAAATGAGCAAAGCATGAAAATTCTTCCTTGGCAAAAACAGGGTTACAAACCAAATTCAGGTGATTGTGACTGGTATTAAGCTGGTTTTTGCTTAGCATGAAAAGCACATTGACTAATAACCTGTTTTTACCAAGCAAGACGTTTTTTGTGCCAAACTGTTTTTGTGTGCTTAGCAGCTCCATGGAATTGGCCCCTGATGATCTCACCATGATTGAATTGAGCAGGTTTTGCACGTTGGTGATAGTGGCGCTTGTAGACGGGGGATCGTTGGGCCTACCGGGGCCCGGCATGGGCCGACCCTGGCTACCAGGCTGCATCGAGGGAGAGTGTCCCCCGGTCAGATTGGTTGGTATCTGCTGAACCAGGCTGGCGATGGCTGGCGGGAGCTTGTCCAGCTGTAGACCCGGGGGTAGCGTGATACCCTGAGGGATGACTAGGGAGCCCGGGTGGGGAGGAGGGGGATGCTGAACGGAGTGGTTGCCGGTCAGCATCGGTTCTGAGTAGAGAGGGGTGGAACCTTTGGAGGAATTGGCTACCTCCTACAGATATAAAAAAACAAAGGGGGGGGGGGGGGGGTGGTTATTACATCTTATATGTAGGGAAGGTAGTTGATGACCAAGAGCCATTTTCATGGCAACACTATTAATTAAATAATTAATTATTTATTTATACGGCAAGTGCCTGGTGTATTAACCCGTACATTTTTTCAGTCCCTTGGTAGAAGATGTGAAAGGAATTTGCAGTTTTAGTGGTGGGATGGAAACCCTAGAATGATATTCAGGGAAAACCAACGGATTCAGGCAGGGACTGAAAACCCAATCCACATATTGGCCCAGACAGGATTAAAACCCGGGTCACAGCGGTGGAAGGCGGGAAATGAACCGCTATGCCAACGTGGCTCCTTGAAAACTCAGAAAACTCATGGAGCAAATACCTAATCAAGTGACAAAATCACACACTCTCGCAATAGAAACTCTGACAGAAGCATTATCCCCAGGTACTCTACAAAAAACAACTGATCAATGAAGATTATATTAAACACCACCGAACCAACGCATCGGCCATGGCTGATTGTGTCACTAATTGGTATACAATATTCAAATTGAAAACTTTTTTATTAGATAAAATAATACAGGAAAAATTAACCATGCAGAACTTGTTACTGAATCAAAATGCGAAGATAAGAACAGTTTTAAAACAGAACAGCCTTCTAAAGCGTGGATTTAAAGCACATTTTAAAAACCGCTGCAATATACTGTTCATGGTCGACATGTTGACAATGAATGGGTGGTCGGAATAGAAAGACGACAATAATTTACAGGTGGCCATGACACACAGGTGGCCACCACAAAAGTGCAGTCTGCAACAAACAGCCATAGAAAAATGGGTACATGGTCATGGTTACTAACTGACCACAACAGAGCTAGTGAAATAGGTAGACCCTCACGACAACATTTAATGGATTAATTTAGTTGGAGGGTCAACAAAAACAGCATTTTAGAAAGCACATGCTAACGGATATTGGTATCAAACCAAAGGGCAATTTCACACAAAAGTAGAAATGGCCGAAAAGTCGAACATTTTCAAAATCCTTCAACTACAAGCACCACAACAAATCATGCTAATTAATATTCATATTTAAACAAATGTAAAAGACTTAATTTTTTTTTTTGTCTTTTGCTGTATTAAAATGTTGTTATAATAGTGATAGTAGACCTGTAACAAAAATTGGTTCAAAACAAAATACGATTAAAAGGTGATTAAAAGATGTAGTTTGCATAAAAGAAGTAGAAGAGGATTAAAATTGTTAACGCTCGGTTCAGACAGGCGTTCCACAGTCGCGCCGAACCAAATTGAAATCAAGTCGCTCCTGAGTCGCTCTAACAACTCCAGCAGTCGATCGTTCGCCATCTGGCGCGCCTTGTCGCCCTTATTTGTTTCAGACGTCGGACTCAATTCACTCATTTGGTTCAGCGCGACTGTGGAACGCCTGTCTGAACTGAGCGTTAGTTGAAACAGACAGATAGAAAGACAGATGGCATTAATGAAGAACAGACAACACAGACAACTCACTTCGTCATCAGGTTTCTTCTTGGTCTCCTTGGGTTAGTTATGGAATAAAAAAGGACAGAGTTTACAAAGACACGTCATTCGTAAACAATAGACAAACAGAACCAACACAGAGTTAAGATGAGATTTCCTGGTTAATATTTTTGTTTGGGGGGGGGGGGGGGGGGGTTAAGAGAAATGGATCAGATTATGCATGTCCGTATGAGAATAATTGACACGAAAATCCCAAACACAAAGAACAAAACAAACAATCAAATACCCCAAGAAAAAAACAAAATAATGCCCCACACTGTTTACATTTGTGCTTTCCTATGTGGTAGTATGTCCCTACTTCGCATCCCGACTTTACTCCCATATTAAAGCGCTTATGTAAACAAAGCCATTACATCATAAGGTCTTAAGTCTATCGGTCATATTGGCCAAGACTTCGGTGGCCACCTAACCAGCCACCTGCCACCTTACTGGCCAATAAAACGAACAAAAAACGCCAAGACTCACCAACAGGAAAACAAATACATTAAAATGTTGTAAGCGTGGCGTCAACAAATTTAAAATGGTAGGGTCAACAAAAAAGAAATATGAGAGGTAGTTTATTTATTGAAAACTTGAGATAAATAGTCTAGATATACCAGTCAACAAACCAAACCCTTGAACAGGTATGTACATTCACTTCTTTCATTTTATTGATAGATTCAGCACTTAACTAGTTCCTGCCGAAGGACGAATACACGCAAAGTTTTTCCCAAGATTAAAAACGGATGTCGCATAAACACATCACGAGCAAGGCCGGAAATGTCTGTCAGCAGCGAACAAGGCCGGAAATGTACCTTCCCGGCACCATCGACTTCAACCCGCCTCGGATTAAGTTTTGTTAAAAATAATCCAGCGCCTCGGCGATTATAAAATAATCCCGGCGCTAACTGGTTAATAATGTACATTAATGTAATCGGCATTTGTAGCTCTTGAAAACTTTCTTTTTTTGAATCATGAACTCTGTTCAGAGAGTAACTCACGTCTTCCAACGGGATTCTAGTGGGTTCCTTGGGCTCAAACGGTTCAGCATCTGGCTCCTTGGGCGTGTCAGGAATCATGTTCTTTTCAAAGTAGATCTCCTGAAGGACGATCATCTCCCGTTGCTTCTGGATGCTCTTCTCAAGACTGTTGACCCCGTAGTCGACTGGGGTGACATCACCCACCTGAATACAAACTGGGGTACGCCACTGAGGGTGGGGGAAAAGAATGACAAATGGGAAGATTATCTCAAGTGGCTCTTGCAGGAAATTTGTGCTTCTCTTCTAAAATTAACAAGCCATTTAGAGTTGCAGCGCCTTTTCTGAAACCTCGACTGTGCTTTTAACTTGGCTTCGGGTTCCAACTACCAAATGGCTAGAGATTAGGTTGAATCTGGCAACAGAGGCGATGCTTTTAAAAAAGCCTTAGTTTGTCCATGGAGATATCCATCTTCTTTGGGAAGGGGGGGGGGGGGGGGGGTAGAGGTGCGGGTTTATTAGGAGTCAGGGGGTTAACTCACTGGCAAGAAGTCGTTGCCCACAAGGTTTGGACTTGCCCCATCTCCTTGTAGCTTGGCATTCTTCATAGTCTCTCGCTCGTTGACCATCTCGAGGTGGGCAGCATTCCGGAAGTCCTTAGGTCTGTTCACATTCACTTTAAAAAAGGAGAAAGCACATAAAGAACATCAGTTGTTGACCACAGACAATCTCCGTCAGTAAGCAAAACAAAACATCTAGCAATAAGAAAGAAATCAAGGAAACATTTTTTAAAATTACTGAATGTTCCTCCCCACCCCACCCTTCTCCCATTTTATCTGACAAAAGCTTGTAATTTTTGCCCAATTTTGTTTCAACGCTAGCCACATGCACTGCAAAATATTGTAAAGTAATGCTAGGTATACTGAGTAAAGCAAATTTTTCAAGTCTTTGTAAAAGCCACACCCCCACCCAAAAAAGAAAAAAAAAGAAAAAAAAGAAAAAAAAGAAAAAAAAAAAAGAAAAAAAGAAAAAAAGAAAAAAAGAAAGAATATATATTTATCTTTATTTATTGTGAAAAAAACAGGGCCGAAGAAAAGCAAATCTTATTTTTAAGAACCATAATCATAATACATAATCTTCAATAAAGCTGATAGATCTTCAGTTTTGGTATTACTGTACTCCCGAAATAAGATTACAGTTTGCTCCAGGTCAACATGTTCACAATGATATTTTATCACAGCTTAGATTTTCCAATCCTTTCCCAACAAGGAGTTTGCCGCTTACCTCTCTCCGTATCGTCCATCTCAAAGTAACAGATGTCCACCAGTTTTTCTTCCTCTTTCCACTTGACACACTTCTTGGACTTGTTCGGTATCAACTTCAAGTTCCCCGTTCCGGCTGTATTTTTCTTGTCGACGATGCTTGCCTCGTCTTTGCTCTCTGACTTTTCTGAGTTGTCTTCGTCGTTTTGACCGGAAGAGTAGAAACTGACTGTGGGACATACATCCGAACAATAAAATCATTAGCATTGTACAAAAAGGGTTATTCAGAATTCAGGATGAGGGTAACCCTTACTCCCTTGTGTGCAAATTCATATTGAAATTGGAGGATTCAGGACTGTTATACGAACTGTTTTTTACTTCTTTTCTAAGCAAAGACTAAATACAATGAACTATTAACCCTAACCCTCGGAGTGATTTACTAGGAGCCTTCTTCATCCTAAACTCTACACCCCAAAAGACGACAGGTTTTTCAGGTTTCATAACAAAAATCTCCTGAATTGTTTACTTACACTTTGGCGGGTCTGGTTTTGTTTCCTGTAGCAAAAAGACAAAAGAAACAAATTCAAATTAAATAATTTGTTCTTGTTTTACAAAATAAGGGTAACATTTGGTGAAGTAAGCAAAGTATTAGGGAAGGTGAAGAACACACCATTAGAACAGCATTGTTTACAGGAAAAGTATGTCAGTGTAAATATCCATTTTATTTTTAACCGTAACTCTCCAACATCCTCCAGAATCCACCAACAGTTTTTTGAGGATTTTGTAGGATTGAGGCAGATAGAGCAGTGCCCCTATTACTTATTGAAGCCCCATGCCACAGTTTATTGCACAGGAAGAATGTGGCAGAATCAGGACTGTTTCTTGCAGGAAAAACTTAACGAGTTGACAGGATTAACACCTTGGATATCTAGAGCGTTTCCGGAATACACCAAAATCCACCAATTTTGTCACAAACAAAAATGTTGATGTTGGTGACTGCTCAATATGGAGGTATCCTGAATCCATCAAAATCCTGCAGTACTCACCACTAGGATTACAATCCTTAATCAATAAAAAAAAAACAGTTTTCAATACGGAAGTATCCTGAATCCGCCGAAATTCTCCACTACAAGAGTATGGATTTTGATGGATTCAGGAAGGTTAGGGTTAATACGCTAACAGCAAATGGGTAGGACGAGCCTACATTCATAGGAACCATGCAATTACAGACAAAAGCAACAAAGTTTTTAAACTTCGAAAACTTTACAATTAAATTTCAAAACAATTATATTTTTTTTATAACAGGTTATTTTCCCACTTCAAGCTTTAAAGGAAACATGTAATAAGGTTTTTTTTTGCTTAAATCAATAAAGTATCATATTGACAACAACATTATGTGTGAGGTTGTGTTTATTTTCTGTGATAAATGGGAGAAAATAATTTTTGAAAATGTTTAGTCATACCACTCCGCCCCTCAAAGGGAAGCCTCATTAACATAAAACTTCGCGTGGGGTATGACAAAAATCGAGGCAGAGAATTGCCTCGCTGCGGGGGTGCGCTACCCGGGCCTGGCTTGCATTATGCGCGCATTGCATGCAACAAGTCTTTGTCTACGAGTTTACCATGCCTGTTTTTTATTCTAAATCAGGGTAAAAATACAACTGTTTTCAGTCATGCCGACTAGATGTGTAGCTGCTGGGTGTAGCAAAACTACCAAGGATAGAGTAAGCCTTCATTTGTTTCTGGCTGATCCTAAATATCGGAGGATTTGGACAGCCAAAGTAAAGCTTACCAGAGCGAAGTGGTCCCGCCGGGCCTAGTGATTTTTCGGCCCGATCTGCAGCGACCATTTTGAGCGGTCGTGCTTCGACACTGGTCTGTACAGCAACTTTGGCATGCCCTTAAAAAACATGCTGAAGTCAGATGCTGTCCTAACGATATTCCAATCGGACGAATCTGTACTGTTTTCGTCAGATTCACTAAAAACCAACGAAGAACTTTCACGATCGTCCATGTTTAGTCCGCGCCGATTACTGTACATGTACATGTACTTTGTACGGTATCCTTTGCTTTGGACAGCGTGCGTGTGGGTGATCGCGTTTACATGTACATGTACGTACGTGTGCACAAGGCGTACGGGATTCGTTCACTCTCGTACACACAACAATGTGTGCGTGCGTGGCCACGCGAACCCGTCTCGTACCTAGACGTCGCGTACCGACTATCGATAATTTGTCCGGGCCTGACTCGATTTACGTCACTCATTTTGAGTGGCCGCGAAATTTAAAAAGGGGGGGGGTCAATTTCTGGACGGCAAATTACCACACTAAACGTACACTAGAACCAGTTTTGCTTTTTATTCACATTTGATACACATAAATCTATTGATTTAAAACAAAAAATGCGTAATGAAGATGTTAGACTACATGTTTCCTTTAAACATTTTCATATTGTCCTGCTTTTCTTCTGCAACAGATTTTCAGTTTGAATTTGGTTATGAAGGCAATTCACCAAAAGAAATTTACCACTGTCGAGAAAATTTTGTGAGACAAGATATGAATGACAGGACAGCGAAGGTTAGTACAATAATTTCAGCATGATAAAGACTAGGTACATTAACTAATTAGTAAAAGGGTTTCACATGTTTTTTTTATACCCAGGATTCTACTCTACTTGTTTTTCTACTCTACTCAATAGCAACAACATGTAATACATCCTGGTCGTGACACTTGTGTCCTTGAGCAAGGCACTTAACTATAATCGCTTCTCTCCACCCAGGGGTAAAATGGGTACCTGCGAGGGCAGAGATGGATATTGTGATTGATTTAGCCGAGTAGCGCATATATTGCAGCACAGGCTGTATACTCCCCAGGGAGCTGAGATGGTTTAAGGATTGAAAATGGCCCAGTGACCAGGGGTAATAATACTGTTAAGCGCATTGAGAGATCCAGTGGATCTGAAATGCGCTATATAAGAACCTGCTATTATTATTATTATCCTCAGCCAGACAAAGCTAATTGGGAAAAAGTTGGACCATGTCCGAGTTAATTGGTCCAGCTTGAAATTGCACACTAGTCTATGAACTGGGCACAATGCATCCCCCGGCACTTTTTTGCCATCCAGCCTTTGGCCTAACTGTCCTCAATCCTCCAACAGGTGAAGGATTGAGGACTGTTTGGGTTAAGCCCTGTTCATACTTCATGCGAATGCGTATGCGAAGCAAATTCGTTGAGGTAACAGAGAACTTCAATTGATGACGTCATGAAATTTAGAACCACACAACTCACTAAAGTAAATTACCACATGGTGTTACCGCAAACTACTTATCTTATTGCCTTTTTTGCCATGCAAACCTTCGAATCTCATCATGAAATTCGCTTTGCATTTGCATGAAGTGTAAACCAATCGAGCTTTAATCTTTCCAAATGGCCCAGAGGATTTTGGAGGATTTTGGAGGGTTTAGTAAAACAAGAATACTCATGGGTTAGGTTTGATGTTAGAGGAATTCACAGCAAGCAGTCTACATGAAGGTACTACTACGCTAGCCTACGAGAAGGGGTCCAAACAAATCAACGGACTAGGTCCTCATTACCTGAGGGCTCTCAACCTTCCCCACTGAATCCTCCACTTTGGCCCTAGTACTAGCCTTGGAGGTGTCTGGATGACTAGCCGGCTGAACCAACCAACAAATAATAATAAATAAAAAAATTAAATATGAAAAAACTAACACCTTTAAGAGTCCCTAAATCTTGGCTTAACGGATACATTTGCTTTTGCTGTAATTTAGAAGGAAACTAAATGGATGTGTCCGAGGAGTATTTTTTTACAGTAAATATAAGTTATAGGCCCCTTGCACAAGCACCTCCTCAGCAGAAAGAAAAGGAGAGTTTGGGCAGTCCAAATCAACGCCATTTTGACCGACTTTAATTTAAGTGTCTGGCTCCCGCTATGATATTCTTAGTGAAAATGCAATTAAGAGAGTCAGCAAACAGACAGAGCAATCCCACTGGTATAATATGAGTGTCACGAGGACAGACTCAAGTTTTTCTCCGGCCTAAGGTACAGACAGCTTCATCACGAAAATTATGTCAACTCCCTCTCAGACAAATGCCTCGCGTTTTGCATCAGTTGAAGCCAGACCGTAATTGCATCCCAATGACAGATAATGCCAACATCCCATAGAACATGCGATGTCGGCGTTGTCATGGAAACAAGAGGTCGGCTCAGCCTCGTCATCGTTTAATCATTGAGGGAAATCAACTTTTTTAAATTTTTTCTTTCTTTTTTTAAATTTTATTTTAAATATTTTTTAAAATGGGAACGATTCTAGAATATTAATAAAAAAAATTAAAAACTAGTCTAAACTCTAAATCCAACCCTTTCTATAAATGGTAATAGATAGTAGTTCTCAAACCAGTAAGATATTATGCTAACATCTAATTGTGTTTTTAAACCTGAAAATTAGCATCTTCTTTTAAACTGTTTTGTTTGTAGCAATATAACATTTTTTTCATTTTGAATGAGAGGCAGACCGATCAACTACTAAACTAAACAACTTGGTTTAAAACATTTTGATAAAGTCTCAAAAAATATACCTAGAAGAAAATATAACAGATATATAGCATCTCGATCACTCAGAAAGTCAACTTTTAAATTTCTGGGCATGAAGTGAATCGTAATGTGAATGATGAAACTCTTTGCAACGAAAAATATTAGAAGTGTTTGTACATACAGCCACACTATCAAATGTCATGCACAGCCAAGTATTCGCCAACAGACACAGTACCTTGTTAGTAGTGGGCGAGGTCGGCTTGGGTTGGGGCTTCTTTAACTTGACCTTCCTGACTGGGATAGCAGGTGCGTTGAGTGCATCCATGAAAAAGGAGCTCTCGTGGACCTCTGCAGAAAAAGAAGAAAACAAAAATCAAAAGTTAAATCGTCGTGCATCTATTGCTTTGTACAAAAAGTAACCTACCAGGCGCCAATTTCATAAAACTTACATTTGCTTAGCATGACAATTCTTCCTTGGCAAAAACAGGGTTATAAACCAAATTTTTAAGTGATGTATATTGTTCGCGACTGGTATTCAGCTTAGCTTAGCATGAAAACACATGAAGTTTTGGCTGGCAACCTGTTTTACAGAGCAAGACTTTTTTTGTGAAATTTGGCCCCGATTAAAAAAGAAAAGAAAAAAAAAAATTCTTATAGAGATCGTACTGATACTAAACACATTTTATAATTTTTCTGTCTCACTTGCTGTTATTAGGAAAAAAATCTAAAAATGTAGGTGACTTGATTTTTTTTTTAAATAACGATTGCGATTGACAAAATCGTGTTATCTGATGAAAAGGTTCTGCATGTAATCGGCCGGATGAAAAGGCACCTTGAATGCCGATTGCGCCGCAATTCAAAATTTGAATTGAAATTGGCACCTTAGAATATTGTTGTCTCGGAATATACAGCATTTAGAGAGCTAAAACTGCCTCAGGTTTGTCAAGCATCTTGCTGTAGATTTTGATAACTTTTGCTGTGTCAAACGATAAAAATGCACAACTGATAAAATGGCCTACTTTAGCTTTGACTCACGTTTGGGTCTCGCAAGGATAAGCTTCGTCTTGCCATAGCTGTTGCTCGCTGACGAACTCGCTGACGACACTGACGTGGATGCGGTGGTTACTGAGGATGTTGAAGATGGCATCTTGGGGGGAACTGAGGAAGTCGGGGAGTCCAATTTGGGTTTCTTCTCAGGAGGAAGGAGGGACTTCCCAAAGATTGGACTTAAATAGGTGGAACAAAAATGACAAACAATTAAAAGACCGCAGACAAGTTTTTAATATTGTGTTTTGTTTTGTTTTTTGTTTTGGCACTTTTACTTGTGAGAACAATTTACGAGCTGTTTGGGAGAATCAAATTGAGAAGCTTACTTCTTGAGAGGACATGAATCAAAATGAGAAGCTTACTTCTTGAGAGGAAAGGAAACAAATTGAGAAGCTTACTTCTTGAGAGGAAAGGAATCAAAATTGAGAAGCTTACTTCTTGAGAGGAAAGGAATCAAATTGAGAAGCTTACTTCTTGAAAGGAAAGGAATCAAATTGAGAAGCTTACTTCTTAAGAGGAAAGAAATCAAATTGAGAAGCTTACTTCTTGAGAGGAAAGGAATCAAATTGAGAAGCTTACTTGTTGAGAGGAAAGGAATCAAATTGAGAAGCTTACTTCTTGAGAGGGAAAGGTATCAAATTGAGAAGCTTACTTCTTGAGAGGGAAGGAATCAAATTGAGAAGCTTACTTCTTGAGAGGAAAGGAATCAAATTGAGAAGCTTACTTCTTGAGTGGAAAGGAATCAAATTGAGAAGCTTACTTGTTGAGAGGAAAGGAAGCAAATTAAGAAGCTTACTTCTTGAGTGGAAATGAATCAAATTGAGAGGCTTACTTCTTGAGAGGAAAGGAATCAAATTGAGAAGCTTACTTCTTGAGTGGAAAGGAATCAAATTGAGAAGCTTACTTCTTGAGAGGGAAAGGAATCAAATTGAGAAGCTTACTTCTTGAGAGGGAAAGGAATCAAATTGAGAAGCTTACTTCTTGAGAGGGAAGGAATCAAATTGAGAAGCTTACTTCTTGAGAGGAAAGGAATCAAATTGAGAAGCTTACTTCTTGAGAGGAAAGGAATCAAATTGAGAGGCTTACTTCTTGAGTGGAAAGGAATCAAATTGAGAAGCTTACTTCTTGAGAGGGAAAGGAATCAAATTGAGAAGCTTACTTCTAGAGTGGAAAGGAATCAAATTGAGAAGCTTACTTCTTGAGAGGGAAAGGAATCAAATTGAGAAGCTTACTTCTTGAAAGGAAAGGAATCAAATTGAGAAGCTTACTTCTTGAGTGGAAAGGAATCAAATTGAGAAGCTTACTTCTTGAGTGGAAAGGAATCAAATTGAGAAGCTTACTTCTTGAGAGGAAAGGAATCAAATTGAGAAGCTTACTTCTTGAGAGGAAAGGAATCCAATTGAGAAGCTTACTTGTTGAGAGGAAAGGAATCAAATTGAGAAGCTTACTTCTTGAGAGGAAAGGAATCAAATTGAGAAGCTTACTTCTTGAGAGGAAAGGAATCAAATTGAGAAGCTTACTTCTAGAGAGGAAAGGAATCAAATTGAGAAGCTTACTTCTTGAAAGGAAAGGAATCAAATTGAGAAGCTTACTTCTTGAGTGGAAAGGAATCAAATTGAGAAGCTTACTTCTTGAGTGGAAAGGAATCAAATTGAGAAGCTTACTTCTTGAGAGGGAAAGGAATCAAATTGAGAAGCTTACTTCTTGAGTGGAAAGGAATCAAATTGAGAAGCTTACTTGTTGAGAGGAAAGGAAGCAAATTAAGAAGCTTACTTCTTGAGTGGAAAGGAATCAAATTGAGAAGCTTACTTGTTGAGAGGAAAGGAAGCAAATTAAGAAGCTTACTTCTTGAGTGGAAATGAATCAAATTGAGAGGCTTACTTCTTGAGAGGGAAAGGAATCAAATTGAGAAGCTTACTTCTTGAGAGGGAAAGGAATCAAATTGAGAAGCTTACTTCTTGAGAGGAAAGGAATCAAATTGAGAGGCTTACTTCTTGAGAGGAAAGGAATCAAATTAAGAAGCTTACTTCTTGAGAGGTAAGGAATCAAATTAAGAAGCTTACTTCTTGAGAGGAAAGGAATCAAATTGAGAGGCTTCCTTCTTAAGAGGAAAGGAATCAAATTGAGAAGCTTACTTCTTGAGGAGAGGAATCAAATTGAGAAGCTTCCTTCTTGAGAGGTAAGGAATCAAATTAAGAAGCTTACTTCTTGAGAGGAAAGGAATCAAACTGAGAAGCTTACTTGTTGAGAGGAAAGGAAGCAAATTAAGAAACTTACCCTTCCCGCTTGACTGGTGCAGCTGCTCTCTCTCCTTTGTCACGTTTGATGATAAGTGGCGGGGCTTCAGCTGGCTTCTTTTTGATTTTGAAAGGTGGTAATGTTGATGCGTTTTCTAGACCTAAAATCAAGTTAGAGAATGCAAAAAATGATTTAAACAACAGCTTTTCCTTTCCTTTGGGTTGACAGAAATCTGCCTTTCAGGACTATTGGGGTGAAATGTAAATGTTTACGGTCATTTTATACTTTGCATGAAAGGCCTGGTAAGTCTTCACAATGGAACTAAAACGGTTGACGTCATGAAAATGGTTTTACTCTCACATGAATGGACCTTTACACTTCAAAAACTTCTTGGGGTAATCTTGCTATCAAGGCTCTTAAAGCACTGGATTAAGGATGAGCAAAAGCAGTCATAATAGGCAACAATCTCTCTGAGAAACAGAATTCACATTTTCTACTAATTCATTTCCTTTAATAAAAAAAAGAAGAAATTTGTCCCGCTTCGCGTACCTGTTGACCTGAATTTAGTGTGGGCTGGTCGTTTGATCTTCCTTAACCTCTCTTCTGCGTTGGTGTCCTTGTCATCCTCCTTGGCAACCTTCGACATAGTCTTCTCCGAGGACAACCTCCTCCTGGCAGTGGGGTCCGTCTTGGAGGGATGCTCTTTCTTAATAGTTCTCTCATGATTGTGCTCTGCATTAGCACCACCCTCCTTTTCTGTTTTGAGTTTCTTGGCAGTAGGGTTGGCATTGCTGTCAGTCTCGGAATCTTTCTCGCTCTCTATTTTAGAGGCGTCCTTCTTCGGGATTTTTTTCATTTTCTTCCTTTTGGCGACATTGGAGGCAGAGCTAGAGGCCGAGGTGGAGGCGGAGGGGGGCTTGCTGTCTGCATTCTCGTGTGTCTGTTTGATGACTTTCATCCACTCAGAAACAACGTCCCCAGCCAAGGCCTTTAAACCTGTTGAATTGTTTTATAATTGAATCACCAACTACTGGAGCCATATCTGTGCTCAACCAACTGAGCAATCCAGCCTCATGATCACATCTTCTTAATTTGTGAATATGGTAGGATACACAATTGGTAATTGCAAAAATTATCTTGAATGGGTGTATTTAAAGATAGGATACACCATTGGTAATTGCTTGAATTATCGTGAGTGGGTGGATTTTTTTTTGGGGGGGTATTTTATAGTAAATATCAATTAACTGACTTGTCCGAAGTTTTAAAATCCTTGATGCTGAGAAAAGAAAAACGACCTTCGTTTTCAACCGGATGCCTACAATCATTATTTACTTTCAAATAAATAGGATATTTCCTAATAATTTGGTAGTAAATATTTTCGATATCTGCATATGTTGTATCCTACCTTTAAACACAGCCAGGGATCAAGCTCCGACTTTACAAACTCAACAATACAATGGGTTTTGTTTCTACCTATGCACCCATCATGGTCAACTGGACAAGCTAGTCATATCAAGCCGTTGTTTACCTTTAAAAAAATGAAATATACAAATACTGGTCTTCATTTTTGCCTCCTGAATAAACAACTTACCTTCGTCCACTTCCGTTTTACTCATCTGCTTGATCAGCTTGGCAGTGTTGTTCTGGAAAAATAAGGAACAAGAAAATGAAACAATTTAATTCAAAGATCACAGAAAGTTCACGACAGAATTTAATTGACAACAAATGTTTCAACTCCCGCCCCTCTCCCCCTTCCGGGTAGATCTATTATCGACCAGCAACAAACTTTTACAGAAAAATACATGCATCATATTTGTTACATGGGGAATCTTCAAATGTATAGAATCGTTTTCTAAAACTTCTCTGAAAGGCTAATAACTCTGTAAATGAAAAGACTCTGACTTACTTTCTTGAGAATGTCGATAGTGACGGGGAGTTTTCGGAGGGCTTTCAGGAGGCCCGTCATGAAGGGGATGTTGTTAGATTCCTTAGCGTCTTGAAGCCAGGTATTGAGCAGATCCCAGCCCCCACTTGACATGAAGCTGCACAAATTAAAAAACATAACATTATTTTGAAATTGTTTCCTAGGCCAAGTAAAGAAAAACAAAATTAGTTTTTTCTCAGACTTTATTGCAGAATTATATAGGGTCGCGTCATGTGATGATAATTAGACTCCACTCCTGCATAATGTCAACAATCTGTAATACCACTTACGAGAATAATGTTGCAAACTATAATTAACACCATGGCAAAATGCCAAAGGTTTTAGACAAACGAAACTCAGCAAGTTAAGTGCTTTGGGCTGAAAAGTTATCTTGTTCCACACAATACCTACCTTTTGAGTAAACAGTCCCGGTGGGTCGCCCGCAGAATGTTAACGTAGATACAGCGACTAACAAGTTTTCTGGCTCCCGTCATAAGACTGCAAAATAAAATCATAGCAAGCAAACATCCAATTACTTCATGGCCTAAAAAATACTTAAATCACTAAACGGACAGAAATATGCTACACTTGCTATACCTATCCTTTGTTAATTCCCAAAGTCATTTATGTAATCAATTGTCACATTTTCAGCACATTTGATGACTTTCTAACTTAATGTAAATCACATATTTTTTAATTAAGTCCAAACACTTTTGATCCTAAATAAAAAAATTCAAAATGTTAAAGTTACATTACACTGTCAGATAATGGCATTAATTTGAAATTTTTTAAAAACTCAATTTTAAGTTAAAACAGATTTTTAAGTTAAAACAGATCAAATTACACAGAACATAAAAGGCAAAGAACTGTATAAACCAGGGTGGTACGTCTAATGCACACACAATTCAAACGAGGGGAATCACTTACCCAGCTATTCTTGGGACTTGCGCTTCATTCTTGATGCCTCCGTCTGCCGTCAGTAGAGGGCCAAGGGCTTTCAACAACTGGTATGGATCGACCGCATTAGACTAAGTAAACAAAGAGAAAAATATATCAAAGATTAACACGAGTCATTCCATTTTATATTTCAGTTCAATTAATAAAACCATTATCTTTCAGGGATTACAATGAGCACTTTAGGCGAGCAAAAATGTTTATGCTCAAGTTTCTGGAGAAACAAGTTTTACATTTTGAGATGCTCTCAACTTTTTTTTTAGACAAGTTATTTTTTTGGGGGGTGTTTCTTTGTTTTAACTTGAATTTAACGTTTTAGACAAAAGCTTTTAGAAACTATTCTCAGTGTTTCAAAAAGAAAATATTAGAAAATTAAATAGCTTAGAGCCAAGCTTGAGCACAATTCAAATTAAAATCAATAAATCAATATACAATGTATATGAATATTAATGAATTTCAAGGTTATAGAGAACACTTCAAAATTGTCACCTTGTTTCTCCTTTTCCTTGTTATTTTAAATAAACATTAAACAAAAAATGATTTGATTCTGATATAATTACATTATATGATACACTATTTTTTGTTAGTTTCAATGTTGCCAAAAAGTTCATTAAGTCCAATACAATCCGATGCCATCAACCTATTTATTACTTTGGATGTTATTAGCATTTTGCCCCAATGCCACATTACACTCCAACTACCAAAAATTAGCCAGTAACTATAGCAACCAGGGTTTTGCATCCTTCGAGAATGTACATCACCAAAACTATTCGTTTTGCCTTGCCATTTTGAATTGATGTTAACAAAAATACGGCAGTCAAACCCCGATAATAAGAGGATTAATAATCCCAATAACAAGGAAAAAAGTAGGTCCCAAGCCTTTGTTTTCCATTTCTGATAATACAAGGTACCCGTCGTTATAACAAGGTAATTTGTAAAGTCCCAAAGACCTCGTTATAAAGATATTTAATATTTCAATTATTCCAATATAAATATTAACAAAAATATGGGTTTTAACACAAGTTGAGGGAAAAAAAGTGTATATTTTAACTGGGTACAAATTACACCCAACTTCCTTTGTTTTATAGGGTTTTAATTATTCTTGCGCCAATCTTCCTCACAACTGTGTACACATTGAAATAACTGACAAAGGCGACACCTGTTGTGATTTCGCATTTTTTAATTCTTCACAGGTGTATACAAAAAAGTATTTATACACAAACTCAACTATTGACAAAGCATGCATTAAATATATTATTACAAATAAGGAAAAGGTTATAGAATGTGCATATTTTGAGTAGACTACTTTTGAGACAAGTTTCAAGTGGACAGCATAGTTGACCCCACTTCGTGCTAAATTCTTACTAAGTGTACAAGGTATGACAGACAGGAACATTGTTGCAGTTATCCGTTCCCTTCCCCCAATACAACCCCCCCCCCAAAAAAAAAAAAAAAAAAAAAATAATCACATTCATAACAAACTTATTTTAAATGGTCCAATCAGAAAGATTAGAGCATGCCATTTCCAACAAAGACTTTAACTTCATGTGTTCTCAAGTCTCCTTGCAAGGTGAAAATAAAAAACGAAAACTGCGATGTCCTAACTAGCATTTTATGTATTTGCATTGTTGTTAGAATAATTAAACAGTCACTTGGCCCAGTTATGCTTACTTCCCAACTCAAATCCCCTCAATTGCACATTATATGCACACTAGTCCAATTGACTGCATAGTTGAACAACCTACAAGAAAAAATCCGCCCCCACTCACAACAATGTATGTTGACTTTTAAGAAATTTATGAATGCTGCTCCCATTTCAATTGATTTAGTGGACCGATCCATTAATAAAATGGGTGGGGTTTCCCATTTAACAGAAATGCTGAACATGACACCCATCGCTAATGCCCCCATCTACATATAGCATTGCTTTCCCAAACCAATGTACATTTGTATGTAAACTTATACAACAATTGCCGTACTCCCTACCCACACCACCCCCTTTAGCCCAAGTTTTACATCCCCCATCTAAAGCATTTTCCCTGGTGAATCTCCAATTACTAATCCATTTTACAACCCCCTTCCCCCTATTAACATATTGGTACGGTGCCCCATTTTAAAATCCCAAAAATTTAATAAATTATACTCCTTTATCTACAGGAGTTTAGATTATCCCCTTCAATTAGGCTCTTGAATATAACGCGCGTGTGAACTACTCAATTTTAATGACGAAACATCAATTTTTAACGATTTTAGAATATTCAGAATTGTCATTCATGCACGGTGGAAGTGCAACTTTTGAACTCGCAAATTGACCAATTGATATTGACCTGTAATGATGGCATTTCCTTGTTGACTCGGGATAAGAGATAAGGCTGTGTCCTTTTTAACTGGCTGTGGCTGCAATTTACACACACAGCTATGTAACTTGTAAGTGGCTACATTCACTTCCCATAGTAGCCAATGCACCCAACCATGGAGGTAGAAATAGACCGGCCAACAAAATTACTGGCCAGTTTGCAAATTCACCCTCAAAGACCCAATCTAATTTGTAGTGGCAAGTGATTGTCATTGTTCCAAAAGTTTGTTGCACTGTGGAATTGTTATGAGGTATAAGAAACCACTAAAAGGGACCAATAATCAATGTATTTTCACTGACCAAACAGGTTTTGTGTTTACATGTATGGGTGTAAGCGTTTTTTATTTCTATATCAATACATAGGAACTTGAAAGTGCAATGGGGCACACAAAGATTAACTTAAGACCAGGTGAAGGGCTTATTTGAAGTTATTTTGTTGTTGTACAGGGCGTATACAAAAAAAAAAAATATATATAATCTAATGCCACACGTAGAACGTGTAACCAACAGACACAATATAGATATATGGTTTAAAAGATACACCTTCACTTTAAAATGAGACATCAAATGTCTAAATCTGATAAAGTTTGACAGAGTTGGGAGGTCAAATTGAGAGGTCAAATTGACCATGGGACACTTTTTTTATTTTGTTTGGATACTGTGGAAGTGTAGACTTGAAATCAAGCCGTTAGACACATTGGACCCGTCGCCGTCAAAACTGTTTTTTGGTGGCGCATGCACGTACAAAGACGACTGTGTCTAACAACTTGATTTCAAACTTGGTCCCATGGTCAATTTGAACTCTTGGAAAATTACTAACTTTTTAAGTTTGACGTCCCATTTTAAAGTGGAAAGGTGTATTTTTCAAACTTTATCTAAATTATCTAAGTTGGTTACATATTGCACGTGTGGCTGCCATTATTTTTTATACAACCTGTACATTAAGGGAGAAGTGGGGGAGGGGTGTTTAAAAAGGGGGTGGAGGGGAGGTGGTGGTGGAGGGTGGAGGGGGGGGGTGGTGGTGGAGGGGGGGTGGTGGTGGAGGGGGGGGGTGGTGGTGGAGGGGGGGGTGGTGGTGGAGGGGGGGGGGGGGGTGGTGGTGGAGGGGGGGTGGTGGTGGGGGGGGTGGTTGGGGGGGGGGGGGGGGGGGGGGGGGGTGGTTCGGGGTAAAGGGGGGGGGGGGGGGTGGTGAGGGGGATAGGGTTAGGGAAAGGGGTTTAGAAAGAGTGTAGCAAAAGAGGTGGTCATTAGTTAAGGGGAGGTGGTCGAGTACCTATGATTATGAGTTTGTTGGTGTGAATAGACTCAAGACCTAATGACATTTTCTATGCAACAGACTTCATCTGGCATCCCGACTTCACTCCCATAGGAAAGCGCATATCTAAACAAAGCCATAACATCATTAGGTCTTGGGTGTATACATGTTGTAATGGCTTGTGCATTATGTGTATTAACAGTAGTGCTAGACATGTATACAATGTCTTTCAACAAACCAAGAAACTGACAAGTTTTTATTATTGAAGACATTTTGCATGTTTTCTTCAAACTTTTGAATCCTCTGTAGAATTTACCGCCCCCTTCCTTTCCAAAGATCATAACTCGAGACTGAATGTTTCAGCTACATGTTCCAATGGATTTTGTTTTTGCATAAAAAGAAGGGCATTTTATAATTATTGGAAACTGGATATGATAAACTACTCTACAAGACTAAAGCAGGAACATTGTATCTAGTAATAATCGACTCAGTGAGTCAATTAGTGCGACCAGTAACCAAGTCGGTCAGTTAGGACAGTTAGGTCAGTTAGGACAGTTTGGACAGTCGGTCAGTTAGTCAGTCAAGTCAATCAGTCAGGCATGGACAGTAGGCTGGCTCTCAGGGACCAAAAAGTAAAGGATACCATTTGCAGCTGTCAACCAATAGTTAATCAACGAATGGTTGAAAAGCTTACATGTACTTGTGAAGACATTGACACTAAACTCATGCAGTGAAAATATTCAAAGGTAAAACTATTCTTTCTGGCATGATGCCATTTTGAAGAAAACAAAAAGTCATTTCCAAAGATGTGTCTAAGGCACATTTTTGAAATGTTTATGTAAGTAGTCGGTTCCTAATGGGGCACGCAAGCGTTAGCATGACGCAGACGCTTGTGAACATGATGCACTCGCAAACTGTTATTCAGTAGTTTAGTTTGAGACATGTGTAGCTGTAATTGGCTGCATGAGAACATGCGCGAATGCCGATTTAGGATGCAAATCAAATTACGACTTGGCAGATTTTAAATTTAAAACGAAATCTCTGAATATTGTTTTCTCAGAAAATACAATATTTACAGAGATAAAACTTCAAGTTAGTTGTCAGGCACCAGTGTTTAGGTTTTAGGCAGTTTTGCTGCCTCAAACGATACAAATGCACATAAGACGACATGGTCTACTAATAAATTCCCTCTAATATGCATCCCCAAGTCCACACAGAAACCTACAAGGTGCAATGACGTCCTGCTTCTAAATAAATGGAATTCTTCCAACTGAATTGGAACGAGGGCTTCCGAGCTAACCCTACTGCATGTACTCTCAAAGGGTACATGAAATGAATGTTACACTAGCAAATATTTGCTACAACTATGCAAGTTTGTACAAAGTATGCAACATCCCTTTTCTGGTAAAATGTTTTTTAAGGTTAATCTTTAAAAGCTTTTTAGATTTTTTTTTTTTAAACTGAGGGCGCCATTGCCTTGCTATCACTTTTCGAACAGAATTTTGTTTTCGAATGGCGAACCCATAATTTTGCTTATTGTCTTGTTTGCAGTAAGTGTCGTTTACAGTCGTGTTTTAAAGCATCAACAAATCACTGAAAGCTGACAATTAACCACAGCAAATCCCTTCAAAATTTGGAAACTTTTTAGACCAAACAAGATTTGACACTGTAGTTTCTGCCTGAATGACATCACGGTTTTGCTCGTCAATATTGACATTTTCATTAGCATAAAAACCTAAAAGGTTTCAGAACGCACATAAAATGGCAAAAAGTGAAATGAGACAGACGTACATTTAGAGGATTGCAGCAAACCAGAAATCCAAGAAGATTCATAGACCTCTTCATAGTTTTACATCTCTTTGCTACTTTTTTTCAATTGGTTGTAACCAAATTTAGAATCACCTGAATCTCGTTTTGAAATTATGTAGCATTTGTAAATCAAAGTCCCCAGGCTTTCATTCCCTAATTCCCCATTTTTTTAAAAGAAATATCAAACTATTTGCTTACAGGTAATTAAACACAAATGTCCCATGCCAATCCCTTCTTTATTATTATTTTCCAACAAGTGGCATTAAAAACAAGGAAAAAAACACAGATACCGCAGAAGATGACATCTCATTGGTAAGGCAAAAGTGCTTCGGTCAGTAAAGCAGGTCCAGTAGTCCAGCATAGTCCGGTGCAGATCGGGCCTCAAATCCATTTCTAAGTGTCGTCCAGGGGTACACATGTCTCACAACTGATGGTCATCACTCTCGTTTACGAGTTGAAAAAACGGCATCAAATTTTGGGCATATTCCTTATGAAAATCCATGGCAACACGCGGAGTTCCATCCATAGGATTCATCAGGACAACCTTGCCTCCCATGTTTTATAAATCCAGGAGAGCAAATGTAGAATAAATCCTTCCGTTTAGACGTCTGCTGCCTTTTGTCTCACCACGTCCTGCCTGGATCCAGGGTGGACGTCACTGTTTGTGTCTCAAAACCAGAATTTTTAGTCAAAACCTTGGCCTGTCTAGTGGAGGACCACATTTAGTTTTGTTTGTTACAACAGGCCAATAGGAATCACACTGATGCCAGTGCCCAGAAACAGACTGGTGGCCGAGTTGTACTTAACTGCACTTATTAGGAAAATCAAGCATGGCTTCTGGACACTGAACACACATGGTTCCAGGCCGAGGAAGATTTTGGCCGTGTACGCATTACTATGGTTATGGCTTAAAATTACATACAGGTGTATGGCAGCGGCTGCAGCCAGTTCCCATAGTCCTGTGTGCAATTTCAAGCCGCAGCCAAGTAATACGGACACAGTATATTTTCTGTAGACTTGTTTGAAGTCCATTATTTTATGAAAAACAATTTCCTGCACACACAAACCAGATTTCCTCATAACTTTTTGATCATTGCAACCGAATAATTGGGTTAAACGTGAATAGAGATTTACTTTTTCTGAACGCAGGTTACTTACAAAACAAACCCCAATTGCTAATGATGGCAAAATGAAATCAAATGGAATTTAAAATAACTGAATCAGGTTCTGCTTGAACTCTAGTCAAAAATATTTGTATGGAAATGAAAAATAAATAATAAATCTTTGATTCGTCACTGAATTGTATTGATTACTGAGTCATTATTTCTTTTTAGATTAGACAGGGAATAATTACCATTTTGATTTAAAAGACGGATAATCTTTTCAGGAAGTGAACTTGGTTCAACTACGTGAACGTCACCAGAGGGGGATGGGGCTGTATCTGCAAGGTAGAGATAAAGACAAAAAAAACAAAAACAAACAATATTCAGTAATATGCTACATGTACAACTTGACAAGATAGGGTCTGGAGCTAAGACTACTGGACAAAATCAGGATTTTTTTGTATATTTTTTGTTCTAAGACACTCCATCTATTGATTGGTCTAGGTGCGTTGTAGTTTGGGCCTAGGGTGGTGGTGTGCTTGTCTGGTTATTTTGGGACCACCCTGTATCTAGACACAATTTAATGTCATAACATCACAATGACAGCATTCTAACTTGTTACATCCCATGGAGCTGCAGCACAGGAAGCAATAAGTATCAGTAATACACATATGTTTTACATTACAATGTAGAATTAGGTATTAGATTGTCAATTCACAGAAGAAAACAGAAAGTCTGAAAATCGATGAAATGTCTACAAGATGCATATCTTTGTTTTTCGATATTTCAAAAGTCTGATTTTAGAATCAAGTCTACAAAATGTCACACCTATAGAACAGATATGCGATGCCGCTCAAAATAGGACATCATCAAATTATATCTATAGAAATGATAAGATGATTCATGTTATTTGGGGTTGATAAGCTGACTCAGCACAGTGCACCAGGTGTAAAAGTCTGGTGCACTTTTATGCATTAGCATATACACAACCCTGCATCAATGCCAAATTTTGAGACAATAGAGCTAGTCACATTGAACAATGATGCAATTATATCTCATTGCATTTGGCAAATCACAGACTCTGAGGCAGTTTGGTCTTGCAGACTTTTGACCTGATTGATCTTGACATACATGTACACTGGCACAGTTTGGCTGCAGCCTGCAGTGCCATTTTGATGCATTTCTATCTAAAATACCAGAGGGGTTAGGGTTAATTAAACAACAGTTTAAAATGTACATTTATATGACAATCTGACCTGCAGAAAAAAAAATGTAGAAAATGGAAAGAGATTGGATAACTTTTTTAATCAACATAAATTGGTTACTGAATGCAAACTGGAAAATACCAGAGGGTCAGCCACGCAACTCAGAATTAACACACAAAAAAAAGGAAAAGTTGCATGCCGCCGCCTGTGTTCGGGCCATAAATACAAGGTACTGTACGAGGTCCAAGGTACATTTGACCTGTGTAATATCACATGAAAGTGTCATTAAAATTGATTTGACTGTTCTGCAGTTACTCTTCGCGATAAAGTGTCCTAAATTTCAAATATGGGGGGGGGGGGGGGGGGGGGGGGGTGGTTAAGAATGTTGTTAATGTGGTTTGCACGATTGTACATGCACCTGTGTAATCTTACTGTTTATGCCCAATGCGGAAAACAACAGCACAAAACATTTACAGAAATTTGTATTTTTGTGCATACATCACCATAGCTTTAAAGGTAGTATACACCATTGGTAATTGCTTGAATTTCCGCGAATGGGTGAATTTAGGGGGTTATATTTCATAGTAAATATTGTTTAACTGACCTGTCCGAAGTTTTACCATCATGGTTGCTGAGAAAGACAAGAAAAACGACTTTCGTTTTCAACCGGATCGGGCAGTTTTTCTTATGTTGTTTTTGTTTTTTCGCGATCGCCGTCCGGCGATAATGAATTTTGGTTTATACAATTCAATTTTTCAGAAACAATTACAGGATATCTAGGGCAATCGTTTTGCTGGATGCCTACAATCATTATTTACTTTTAAAAAAGGAAGATATTTCTTAATAATTCGGTAGTAAATTTTTTCGATATCTGCAAATGGTGTATACTACCTTTAATGGCAACTACATGTTATTTTTTGGAAAATTCAACTTGCGCAAATCTTTTGGAAAATTCTAGGAAGAGAGAAAATGCCCTTCCTGCCCATTCAGCTACATGTTACACCATAATTAATGTTCAGTACAGGTAATTTCGAGAACTAGATTCCAGCCATCATTGCTTTACATAGGAAATGTTGACAGTTTACTTGTTGGTGTTTTTTAAGGTTTAAAAAAAATTATTAAATAGTAATAAGGTATGTAGTTATTTTTGGTTACCACTTTTATGAAAAGTCTTTAGAAATGCATCTAAGGATGCCATCATGGAAAGAATGGATCGTGAATTTTTCTTTATAAAATGCAATTTTTTGGAATACATGTAATTACAGGACATCTAGCACAATCATTTTGCTGGAAGCCTAGAATCATTATTTACTTTCAAATGAATAAGATAATTCTTAATAATTCGGTAGTAAACATTTTTGATATCTGCAAATGGTGTATCCTACCTTTAACCCAAATGCTGACAATGTATGTTTTTCATTTTGAAACCATTTGAGCTCATTTACTTAACCACTCAAATCTATTCTCGATCGCTAATTGTTTCCTTAACCATTTTAGAAATGTCTAAGAAATGCCTCAGCATGCAGATCAGAAAAGATAAAATAACATTAGTACATCATTTGGGGATCAAATAAAAACCAAGTGATATTTAAAATGTTTTTTTAAATGCATTTTTATCGTTTGCAACAGCAAAAGTGCTAAAAATATAGAGAAAGGTGTTTGACAACTAATTTTATAAAAGATGCATCTAAACTTGTATCTTCATTGAGTAATACCCAAAATGTCATTTCCAAGGTTGTATCGTAAAATCGGGTGTGATCCCTGACCACACGGCATTCTGGTGTTTATGACTTTTGACTAGCGCCCTCGAACCAAGTAATTAGATACTGAAAATTTGGGAGACTGCCAACGTACATAGGGCAAGATAGCTCAGTTGGTAGAGCACCGGTCCGGTATTCCGGAGGTCGCAGGTTCAAGTCCTGCCTTGATGATTTCTTTGTTCACTTTGAAATTTATGCAAATAGTACCTAGTCTGTTTCCCTTGTGGTTTATTTGTGTAATCTTGTAAAGTTTCAGCTCTGTGAATGATGCATATACATGAATTAAAAAAACACCAATATTCTAGGACTTTGAAATTTGCCGAGTCACAATTTAAATTGCGACGGCGATCGCGAAGAGTCCTTTATAAAATTATAATTTTCACAATAATTACAGGATATCTGGCGCAATCATTTTGCTGGATGCCTAGAATCATTATTTACTTTCAGATGAGTAAGATATTTCTTAATAATTCGGTAGTAAATATTTTCGATAACCATTAAAACATTTTGTCAAAATGTATTATTCAAAGTTAATTACGTATACATGTACATAAATTTCAGTTTTGCTACTTTATTAATTCCCTACCCACCACAACCAGCGCAATACATGTAATACTCCCCAAAATTACAATTTGTATGGGCCATGCATACACTGCATGCACCGAGTACGCCATGCTTGCCTTTATATAGAGTCCAGCACAATGCATACACCCGTACCCTACACGTACGTACGTACACGCGCCGGCCGGCGCGGCCAGCCTGCACGGGACGACTAGACTCTGCATGCAGCAGTACATACAGTGCATGGGCATCATGATTGCGACCAGCACGTACGTACGTGGATCAGGCAGACGACGCGCTGAACCCCATATGCATTCCACACGTACCACACCCGTAACAAAAACGTGCACTGTTGCAACACCACGCATGCCGCGCGCTCCGCGTCTGAACTTGCTTTAGTCGAAAGACTATCAAAACTGACGAGGCCTCATGAACAACGACAAATTCATATCTATTTGAAAAGAAAAACAATCATAAACACAACAATACACTTAATCTCAGGAATACTCACTACTTCAGTTGCACCACAACCTGGAATAAAAAAAAAAATTTAAAGAGACAAAAATCGACACGAAACACCGCGGATTAACTTACATTTTTTCCAACAGTCCCACGCTGGTTCTGGATGACGTCCCTGCCGGACATACGGGTACAAAAGCTTGCCGAACCAACCTCTATTATTTAATAAGGCCAGGAAATGTACGTTATGTTATTTTCTGATAGTATGCGGTTTTTACAAACTAGGTCGTGGAATTTTAGGGGCATAGCAAAAGGAGATAATCACGATTAAATCCACGCCTCAACGACCAGCTTCATTTTTTTGTTTCAGCGGGAAAACGAGGCCCGCCATCTTTTTCTTTCTAGTCTCCCAAAAAAACGTTAATTTCCCCTTTGCTATTTGCCATAAATTGTCATCAAATGTGTGCCTAATGACATCAAACGTTGTCTATAAGTCACTTGTTGTCATACAGTGAACAACTGAAAACGTAAATGTAGCGATAATAGGTGTTTTGGGGGACTTCAAATTCGTCGCAATGGCCAGCAAAATACTGGATCGTTCGAGAGAAATAATGACTTTGCCAACTACGCATGCGTTCACGTGACGTAAAAGAGACGCCCTGGAAAATTAGCATAGGCCGTTTTCCAAACCCCCTGCTTAGGCTCCAGTCTGGCTCCATTACCAATTGTCAAAATGCATCAACAAAGCCCGCGCCAATCACGGAGACGAAGCTGGGGTTTGGAAAACGGAATATATATCGCCAATGATAAAATACTTTAACCTTCATCAACAATAATTGTTCACATAAAATTGCCTTTGTCTTTGAAAAACAAACAAACCTGATATTATAATTTTGTGTTCTTGTTTGATAATGGAGATTTAACAGTGCTTGTTTTATAAAATTTGTTGAACAAAAACACCACATTATTGTTGAACGAGTCTAATGTCAGACAAAATGGCGGCCTCCATGAGGCGACTTTGTACTTTACATTTTTCTTATTTTGTGCGGGGTTATTTGACACAATCCGTTGCGACAAAATCAGTAAATTTTTGTACTGTACCAAATCAAAGAAATGTAAGTGTGTTTTAGCTTACTATATGTAAAAAAAAAATTATGACAATACTCTTTTCATTCCCGAAGGTGTAGAATTGTCATTGATTTTAATCTTTGGCTTTGCTGCTTTTTTGCATTTTTCTATTTACTGAAAATAATGTCTGTTGCAATTATTATTATTATTTTTTGCGGCAATATAAACATTAACATGGGAAAATGTCTTCTTAACAATAACATTTGGTTTTTCCATTTCAGACACAATGGGAAAGAAGGGTAACAAGTATATTGACGATAGCACCCATGAGACAGTTAACAACACAAGCAGCCGACTCAGCTGACAGTAATGTTCCAGATACAGTAACGGTTGAGAAACAAGAACTGACAGAAGCAGATGTAGCTGCAGGAATGACTTATATTCAGAGTGAAGGTCTGAATGAAAGAACGCAGTGGCTATTTTTACGGCAGTTGATGATCTGATTCCCCGACTTACTCAGCCTGACAATGACATTGAGAATACGCTGGATCTTTCACTTTTGGAACCCGACTGTCAAGTCTGTTTCAGATAATGAAAGATCCAGAGTATCCTCAATGCAAGATCTAGCAAGGCAGGGAATCAGATTGTCAACTAAAATATTGAAATATAAAATTAAAATATTAGAAAATATTTTACCAGTATTAAAATTGTTTTTAAATTTTTGTTTTATACTTAATGTTAGGTACATCATGGAGGAATAAGAAGGATTCCTCCATGGGTACATGTATACCCATTAACCCTAACCTTTCCAAATTCATACAAATTATCTCCTTCATTTTGGGGGCCTTAAGCACTGCATGCTTGGGAAATCTGACTGATTTTGTCCATTCCATCAGTGCTGCTGTTGTCATACGAGTCAAGTCCATCAACTTCAACCACAAATCAGTAACGGTTCTATTATTACAATTACATGTATAAGAGGCAGAATGGGTGATGAAATTTGTTATATTTGGTCCATAAATAGTAAAAGGAAGTAGGGAGTAGGGGTTAAGGTGAACTTACGTAACTAGAAACAGTAGATGTAGATTTTACTTAATACTGGATTATTTTCTTCATTTCTTTGTACCTTTAAGAGTACATTGAAAGATACGGTGACCGACCAGTGTTTGCTATTTACAGAAGGAACCACAAGGGTCGTATCCCACCAAAGGTAATCAAAACAAATCGCAACACAAAATAAAATGAAGGAGTCAGAATGAATCATATCACTCAAAAATGTATCTCGTAAGAATTGGGGGAAGTTTGTATATTTGCAACTTAAAATGTTGTATTATAGTTTGGATTTGTCAGATGACTGCTTTTGAGATTTGTTTGCGGATTTGCCAAAAGAAATCTAAAGATTTATGTTGCTTGTGTTGCATCCATATATAATAACCAACCATTCAAAATAACCATTTCTTTTCCCTTATTTCAGAGGACAAGATTAACTTGTGTGGTAAGCAGCCAACTTATTAATTTTCTCACTTTACACTTACAATTTTGTACAAATACCAACATAGACATTGCACTCCCATTACATACGTGGCTGTTATCAAATTGTGAACTAAACATTCATTATTCAAAACAAGGGCTTCTGCTGACCTAAATAGTCTCAGGAATACTTTACATTGGTTTACTGTTTGTTTCATGTGTCTACATGTATTAGATGTTGGTGTGTAGTTGAATGCAAAGACTTCCAAGCCTTGCAAAAACTAAAATGATATATCCAGGATTTCAGGTCCACAATTATTGGTATTCTAACCCCCACATTTTCCCAAGCAGTCATTACCAAAACAAAAATATTTATAAATGTAAGTTGCATTTTAGTCCCCCCATGATTTTGCAAGCCATGTGTACTCGAGTCCATCATAATCCATCACTTCATTGGTTGTTCCTCTATCTTATGTATCCATAAGAGTGAGTAATGGACTTTGGTAGATTTAGTCCTGTACTTCGTAAAATGCAGTAGAGAGTTAGGGTTAAACACAGATAACCTGTTAACAATGTGATTTAGTAACATGTAATTAAAATGGTTCATACACTTCTGCTTTCAAAAAAGCTTCACTTTAATTGTTAACCATTCCATTTGTCATTTGGGCTCCTTTTTTCGTAAATTTATTTACAGAGGGGAAATGGCGAGAAAAGGAAAGTTGCAGGCAACCCTTGTCCAATCTGTCGAGACCAAAACCTTCTAGTTCACTACAAGGTACATACATGTACATGTTCTGTACAGAAATATTGTTTCTGGGAAAATTATCTACAAGAAATGACAAGATGAAAAAGCGAGAGACAATAGTCATTTTTGCTTTGAGGCCGTTCGGTTGAATTGTGCTATAATTCATCGGTTTATTCCAGAGTGAAGTGGACCAAGTCCCTACGATGATCAAGCCATTGTGTACCCTAAAAACTCATTTTGAATATTGTAAAGATATTAACAAAATGTAAACATACTCTTCCCTTTAAAAAATTGAAAAGTTTATAACAGTTTTTGTGCTGCATGCATTTGATTCTGAAACAAGTGGTTTTCTTGATTTTCTTTTTTTCACAGAATGTGGGACTCTTGGAGCAGTTTATTTGCCCCCACTCGGGGCTGGTTTACTCTGATGAGCGCACAGGTGTGTAAACAGAGAAATAGAGGAAAGCTCGGTTTAATTTCTGTTGGAAACAAAATCAATTGCCAATTTTTTTTATAGGGTGTATATATCAGGGATGTAGTCGAGTCCATCACAAGTCCCTGCAAGTCCCTGCAAGTCCCTGTAAGTCCCTGCAAGTCCCTGCAAGTCCATCACAAGTCCTTCAGTTCCAATTCAAACCACAAGCTCTTTAAATCAGCTTTGACAAAGGCATTCCTTTGTCATTGTTCATCCAGTTATCCACTGTCCACTGTCTTCACGAAAGGACTTGTGAAAGGACTTGCAGGGACTCGACTACAACCCTGGTATATATATACATAAACAGAGGCTTCTGATAATCTTAGGGGGTGTGGTGGGGAGAATGGTAATGAAGTAGTTTGAGAGATTTACGAGACATTGCATTTACCCAGAACGGTTTAACGGGAAAAAAAACACCCAAAACTCCTCATTCAAAGTGAAGATAGGACTGGCACCAGATACCCTGCGAAATTATTCCACATTGAATGGAGTTTACATGTACATTGTACAATGTATATTAGAATATGTACTAAAGTAACATAATTCAGTTAGGCAGAATTGTATTCGAGATCCTGCAAGTCCAGTCACAACTTCACAAGCCCTTTTCGAACAATGACAAAGGAATGCTTTCGCTAACAGTTCATTTGAATACATGTAATTAGTGACTAGCAGGCACATATGTGAAGCAATATATGGGACTGAGGGAAACCCCCCCCCCCCCCCCCCCCCCCTCCTCCTTTGTGATGGTCATTGGGCTTGCGGAATGTTGAGGTTTTTAGTTTTGAGGGGGGGGGGGAGTGCATTAGGTAACAATAGTCTAGGGAATGTATAGGTATGGGTGACTAGCTCAGTCCCATATGTTGCTGGGTATATGCAGGGACACCCAAAACATGTGGCATACTTCTCTGTTGTAATCGTCTTATTTTGCCTCCGCAGGCGTGTGTCAGAAGCAGTACAAGAAACTAAAGAAAGCAATTGCTGAGGCCAGGGACCATGGTAAGATTCACACATTTGTCTCAAGTACTAGAATCGATATGTTCCCTCCAGTCCCATAACTCAGCAATAGTCAGTTCATTGCTGTCTAGAACCTGAACACGTTTTGCGGAGTCTCTCACATTTCAGAATTTTGATTTTGGTTGAAGTATCTGTGCAGGTTTTTTTTTAAAACCTTAGGATGTTTACAGAATGTATTTTTCTTGACTTTATACACATATGAAGAGCAGTTGTGAAATATTTAAACAACAGCAAGAATGAAGCAGGCTTCATGACATGTTGACTATTAATGATGCTGACCATCACTGTGGTTTGAGTTAATAGTTTTGGTCCGAAAAACCAATGACCCCTAGATTTGCATTCACTATGACCACAGCTTACCTTGATTCCTAATTATTTTAATTAGATCTTTTTGTTTTTTCCAGGACTGATTTCCCTCACCGTGCCATTTGTGGAATACGATTATGAGGAATACTATGGGAAGAAGCAAGCTGGAGTGGACAGAAAATCATAAACAACTGCCACAAACACGTGCACATAGTCCACATTCTCTCAATTCTTTATTGGAAGAAGTTCTTGTAATCTAAAAATCACAAACAGGTGTTTTTTTTATCAACTGTCTTCTTTTCTATGGAAGAGCTCACTACATTCAACTCTTATTACATCAAACAAAACACTGGTCCCACCTCAGCATTTATGTGCACAGTGAATGGGACTGACACTCCACTTAACCAGTTCGCGCCAGATTCAAAACGGATGACGCATGGGTGTGCTTCCCGGTACTGGCGGCCTGAACCTGCTTCGGATCGAGTTTCGTTAAAAATAATCCCGGCGCGAACTGGTTAAGGTAGGATACACCATAAATCGATATCAAAATATATTACTTATTTAAAAGTAAATAATGATTCTAGGCATCCAGCAAAATGAATGCACTAGATATCCTGTAACTGTTCCGAAATAATTGAATTTTATAAAAGAAATACACGGTCGCTGGGCGGCATCCACAATTGTAATACTTCGGACAGGTCAGTTAAACTATGTCCTGTATACTATAAAATACAACCCATTCCTGATAGCTCAAGCAATTACCAACGGTGTATCCTACCTTTAATACAAACACTTTTACTTGGTCCGGTTGAGTTTGTATTAACGAGAGTATAGACTGTACATGTATTTATCAAGCATTGTGTAGTCAGAATCGTATGGTCTGGAAACGGACTACATGAATACTACAAGTTTGTTAATAAATAAAAGAACAGATGATGCTGTTGTTTGGACGGTTTTCATGGACATGTACAGGGTGTCTCTAAACAAAGTATACCCATTTTAAAATTAGTATTATTGCAAAACTACTGAATATTTCAGAAAAATTCAAATGTCTGTGGAAAGGGTAGAATGTTCTCTGTCCAACGGTATAAGGTTTATTATGTCATTGCCATGGATGACTGAACAAACAAGACAGTTATGAAAGGTACTGAAATCTGCACTGTGACAAGTTGGTTTTACTTGAGTGACGAAGCTCACGGCAGGTGTTTTTAAGGCCAAATCCTTTTGCTGTTTGAGGTTGAACACATTGGACAAATTATGACAGGGTCCCTTTCTTGACAAATGCAAGGTGATGGTTATCATTCCTGTTAATGCATAGCTGGCATCTTAGTCTCATGCCTGACTTATCATCCCAACTTGTCACAGTGCTGATTTCAGTACCTCTTATAACTGTCTTGTTAGTTCAGTCATCCATGACAATGACATAATGAACATTATACCATTGGACAGAGGGCATTCTACCCTTTCAACAGACATTTGCCTTTTTCTGAAATGTTCAGTAATTTTGCAAAAATATGAATTTGAAAATGGGTATACTTTTTTTAGAGACACCCTGTATAACATTTGCTTTACAATTTTGAAAAACAGTAAAAAAATTGTTTTTCAAATGTGCTTTAAGAGAAAGTGGCAATTTGGCACCCTACTTTTTTAATTGTGAATTAATTAATACGCAGAAATTACAAAGATCAGGTGTACCGTATTAAACCAGCACCCCCAAAAAAGTCGGACCTGTAGATTGAATATGTTTAAATCTTGACCAAAATTCAAACATTTTTCTGCGTTTAGACTTGAAGTCTCAAAAGCCCACTACTAGGTTCCTGCCTGGCTTTGGAGGTCCTAATTAAAAACTTGAGATGGATTTGCAGGCAATACTTTTGCTACAAGTGGATGGATCTTTGTGTGTTTTTGAAGGTTACTTGTCCGAGAGAAGCCTTTTCCACAAATGTCACAAACGAACGGTTTATCATTAGCGTGGATCATCTGATGTTGCTGAAGGTGTTGCTTCCGTAAGAAGGCTTTGTTACAAATGTCACAAACAAATGGTTTCTCACCAGTGTGGACCAGTGTATGTTGTCGTAGATTGCTACGCCTTAAGAAACCTTTTCCACAAATGTCACAAACGAAGGGTTTCTCATTAGTGTGTAAACTCTGATGTTGCTGAAGGTGTTGCTTCAGTGAGAAGCCTTTGTCACAAATGTCACAAACAAATGGTTTCTCTCCAGTGTGGACCAGTGTATGTTGTTGTAGAGTGCTACCTCTTGAGAAGCCTTTGCCACAAATGTCACAAATGAAGGGTTTCTCATTTATAGTGTGATCCCTCCTATGTTGCTCGAGGTTGCTGCTCTGCGTGAAGCACTTGCCACAAATGTCACAGACATGTTGTTTCTCATTAGTGTGGGTCACCATATGGCTTCGGAGGTAGCCACTCCGAGAGAAGCCTTTGCCACAGATGTCACAAATGAAGGGTTTCTCATTAGAGTGGACACTCTGATGTTCCAGGAGGTAACTTCTCTTCAAGAAGCACTTGCCGCAAATGTCACAAAGGAAGGGTTTCTCATTGGTGTGGATTATCTGATGTCGCTGAAGGAGATATTTCAGTATGAAGACTTTGCCACAAGTGTCACAATCAAATAGTTTGTCATTGGTATGGGCCTTCTTGTGTTCCAGGAGGCAACTTCTCTGCGAGAAGCATTTGCCACAAATGTCACAAACAAATGATTGTTCGATATTGTGGATCCTCTGATGTTGCAAGAGGTTACTACTCTGTGAGAAGCACTTGCCACAAATGACACAAACATATGGTTTTTCATTAGTGTGGAGTATCTGATGTTGCTGAAGGTGATGTTTCAGAGAGAAGCCTTTACCACAAATGTCACAAACATGTGGCTTCTCTCCAGTGTGGACCAGTGTATGTTTTTGTAGATTGCTACCTCTTGAGAAGCCTTTGCCACAAATATCACAGCTGAAGGGTTTCATATTAATAGTGTGATCCCTCTTATGTTGCTCGAGGTTACTACTCTGCGCGAAGCCTTTGCCACATATGTCACAAACAAATTGCTTGTCATCGGTATGGATCCCCTCATGGTTCAGGAGGGAACTACTCTGCGAGAATAATTTTTCGCAAATGTATGGTTTCTCTTTAGTGTGAAGCACTACATGTTTTTGTAGGAAGCCAATTTCTGAGAAGCCTTTGCCACAGATGTCACAAATAAACATTTGTTTATTGGCGTGGGCCCTCTGATGTTGCAGGAGATTACTACTGTGGGCAAAGTGCTTGCCACAAACAAATGGTTTTTCATTGGTGTGGACCTTTAGATGTTGCAGAAGGTTACCTTTAAAGGTAAAGCACTTGCCACAAGCGTCGCAAACAAGGGGCTTCTCACGAGTGTGGACCAACATATGTTGTCGAAGGTTGCCATTTGTTGAGAAGCCTTTGCCACAAATGTTACAAACGAAGAGTTTCTTCCGAGTGTGAACCCTCTGGTGTTGCATAAGGTTACTACTTTGCGCGAAGCTCTTGCTATATATGTCACACTTGAAGGGTTTCTCATTGGTGTGTAGCAACTCGTGTTGCCCAAGGTGATGCTTCAGAGAGAAGCCTTTGCCACAAGTGTCGCAAACAAATCTCTTTTCTTTGATTTGGCTTATCTTCGTAATCTTATGCTTTTTTGTTTCATGAGAGTATGGACTGACCTCTTCTTGTATCTCTTGCTTGATGATTGTTTCATTTATGGCACTCATTGTCGCAATATGGCAGATATCCGCCCTGTGCAGAACTACTCCTTCACCGGTTGAAAAGAGACGCTTGTACTGGTGGGTAGCAGTTAGATCGCTTTAAGCTGCACCGCCTTGCTTCTTGACCAAACCGGTACCATGATCCACACACTGTGCATGTAATGCATGTGTGAACCAAGAAGGCACGGCTACTTGTTATATTGCACCTCCTCATAGGCCTAGTGGTGGTCCCTGGTTGAGGAGAAAATGTATTTTATTAGTAAGGCCAAGTAGACCTAAAACAGAATACAAAAATTATGACTGAGTATTTGCTGTAAGTAACCCTAATTCGCATATTTCATTTTTATAAACTGTTTTCCAAAAGGACAATTCTGTAATGTATGGTATACACTTTTATGAGCTGCTGTTGAAGTTTCTGCTGTCATAGTTGTTGCCACAAATGTCAAAAACAAATGTGAGGGGTCTGTCAAAATGAGACGGAACTGGGCAGAGGTTGAAATGAGGGTTTTTAGATATTATAAAAAGAGTATAAAATTCTCCTTGAAAGCTGCTTGTTGCATGCACTTCAAGTACAATCGAACATTCCCTCAATGACATTCACAGACGAAGGGTTTTGCATTAGTGTGGAACCCGCCAATGTCACAGAGGAAAGATTTCTCATTGGTCTGGGTACTCTGGTGCCGCTCTAAATGAGTCTTTCTTGTGAAACATTTGCCACAAATGTCGCAAAGGAAGTTTTTTTTATTGGTGTGCAATTTCTGGTGTCGTCGTAACTCAGACGCATGATCGCTTACTGGTGTGAACCCTCCGTGATAACAAATTTAGATTCAGACAAAACAACAACAAACAGGTTAAAACAAAAACTAAATTTAGAAAAAAAAAGAAGAAGCGAGCCAAAACATTGCTATCATTTACAAGTAATTAAACTGCTAGAGTTCCTTGACCAGCAGAACGCGAAAAAATAGGTTGGGCATATACATTGTAGCTGTTCAACCTAGCTATTTAACAAATCAGCGGGTATCACACGGTGTAGGGTTAGTATAGCCATGGATGTAGCGCATCATATGGGGGCCACACTAGTAGTAGGCTTTTTTGGAATGGGGCCCTATAGTACGGCCATGGCCCCTAGGCTGAATCACCACCATGGACATTGGTGGCGCCATTTTTATGCCCCAAATTACCTCAGTTTGTGTGACCGCATCTAGTCATGGAATGTAAGTATGTAACATACAAGGAAATTTTTGTAAAAGCTCTAAACGTAAAAAAAGAAGAATTACAGGGTGTAGTTGATCTTAAAAAGTTTGGTTTGTAAGAAAATCCTGTTGCCAAAAAAAGTTATGGATTCCCCAAAACAGCAAATGAGCAATGCTGCCACTGTGACTGTGTGTGTAAATTTCCCATATGTTTGTACACATTATCAAATTATGTGGTCACAGTTTTTCAGCCTAAACAAGCATCATTTTAAGTAAAAAAATACGACTTCAAAATGGTGATAACTTAAGAACCGCTTGCCCTATGAAGCTAGGGGACCTCTTATTTAATTGCATTTTAAAAGCTCTTTAAAATAAAATCAATTCAACAACTACAGGCATCGTACAAGAAGCTAAATCCAAAATTCGAAAAAGATGAGTTCTACTTCTACTTGAGTACTTCTACTTTCTAGGGGCCCCAGTATAGTGGGTCTAGACTTATCAATGTAAAGTGCTAAACATTCTGGTGCATTTTCAGCTAAAAGCGAATGCAAAGGTGAATTTTTCGCCAGTTTCGACCTTGTAAAATTATAAACGGTTTGGAATGGCTTTGGGATGGCTTTGTATGACCATGGAGGATTCCTGCATGGTATGACAACGCCACGCGTGGAGGTCTTTGTTCATTGTTGGCATACAAATTTACTCAAGCTTGAAGCTAATCAAGTCCGGCCGGACGGGCCTAATGTTTGTACTCTTCATTGGCTTTGGCAATTTGTCGTAGCCAACAGTAGCATGAGAATACTACATTCTTTCCACAATAATTAACAAAGCGAACATTTTAAATTAAAACAAACCTTACCGAATTTTAACAGCGATGAATCTTGTCTAGATGCGCTCCGTATTATTGGCAGTGCGCCCTCAATAGGACAAACACGTAGAGGTTTTAAACGGCGTCTTCCAGGGGCCAATTTCACGGAGCTGCTAAGCACAAGAAGCTTAGCACAAAAAAGTCTTGCTCATTAAAAACAAGTTATCAGCCCAAATTCTACGTGTTTTTCATGCTAAGCAAAAAAACAGCTGATTATCAATCAAAAACAATAAAGATCACTTGAAAATTTGGTCTGTAACCTTGTTTTTACCAAGGACAAATATTCACCGCCCCCCCCCCCCCCACCCCCAGTCCCCCCCCCCCCCCCCAGTCCCCCCCCCCCCCCCAGTCCCCCATTCCTTGTCCCCCTTTTACCGCTATTGTGGATTAGAGAACAAATTTGTTCAGTTCAACAGGGCTTTCGACGGCTCCTCTCCTTAATAGGTATAGACGGAACGTGCATATTCTATAATATTATTACCTGTCTTATCGCCTTCAAAAATCCGGTCCCTCAATCGCATATTTATTATTTTACTAATAAAACGTCGGAAAATCCAGAGATTAAGACTTGGGAAAAATATGACACCAAGCGAGTAAATTGAACTTTTAGTAATTATAACGGTTATCTCTTTATTCTTTAGATGAAGACAATTACATAAATATTTATTCCAACCGTGAATTTATTCATAAAACAATAGAGATTTAAGTCACAACTGTGCACAGAAAGTCCCACTATGCTGTAAAGTATTATACACAACCAAACAGTTGGTAACGATAACCAACGAATGCGTCAACAGGCCTAAAATATAACGTTACAGTCCATCACTAAAATAAATTGCCATACGCCAAAACAAAGTTCGTTTAAATTTTACATAGGCCTATGTGAACAAGCCATTAAATGTACAAAACAAAATTATCGAAAAGGAGTCAGATTGTAAATTGGTAAAATTTCGAGTGACCTTACGTATAAGTGGGATCAACATCCATTAAGTAGGAATAAAATTGGAAGAAGCCATTCTTTCAAAATAAAAACATGTTTATAAAAATACCCAGTTGTGCGATATTATTCCGTTTTGCATAAAACATCGTTGCATTAAACCCCTTCTTTTATATACGCGTCAAAAACCTCCAAACGGCAAATTCATTTTTATACACACAAAGATACAAAATGTATACTGCATTCAAATCCACTTATGTGATTTACGATCAAGGCACGTTGAGATTTTCTTCAAAGTCAACAAAAAGAGTTGACCCTGTTTTGAAACACTAAATTCTATAGTTATCGGCGTGAAGGTAACTGTGTTATATACCCAGCACGATATGTGGCAGAGGGGTACCCCCCTATTATCCTTATACCCTATACACACTCAACACTATTGTTACCTAACACATTCCCCCTTGAAGCCTAAAAAGAATTCCTAAGAATCCGGGAACACAAGGGTCAACACAAAAAAAGGGGGGGGGGGGGGGGGGGGGGTTCTCTACCACATATCGCGCTTCATATGCGGTGTTACTGTAAAGCACAATAGATAGGTTACTTTACGCCAACAACGCAAGTTCTGACCTCGGATCGATGGATCCCAAACTCTGACACGAGGGTTCAAACAGGCTGTACAATCTGGGCCCAATTTCATAGAGTTGCTAAGCACAAACATTTGCTTAGCATGACATTTTGTCTTTGGCAAAAACAAGGTTACAGACCAAATTTTTACCTGATCTTAGTTGTTCTGGATTGATAATCAGCTGTTTTTTTGCTTAGCATGAAAAACACGTAGAATTTTGGCTGGTAACCTGTTTTTAATGAGCAAGATTTTTGGTGCTAAGCAAATATTTTTGCTTAGCAGCTCTATGAAATTGGCCCCTGGCCGGCTACAGCTTGAAATTACACACACACACGTAGCCCCCCCCCCCCCCCCCCCCCCACCCACTCCCGGATCCCCCGTAGTGTTTCGAAAAACGCCCTCTGTGTCCTAAAACATTCCATTTCAAAAGGCGTACACAATCATAACACCGGGTACAATACGGTGAACACGGTCGAGTCATCTATTACGAGACAAATAAATTGTTATTTTTTATTTACAAGACAACAGTTTAATTAACAATATTTTTTTGAAATTTATTTACACGATTTACAAAAAAAACTTGTGATATAAACCACAGAAAATATAACTCACAAAAAAGGCGATTTGTGGTTCCTGAGGTGTCTTTATCAAAAAAGACAAAATAATTAGTACCGATACAAAAATAGTACCAATATTAAAATAGTACCGTACACATTTTGACGCTAAGTGAAAGGATCTGACAATTACACAAAAGCATTAATTGTGTGTAACAATTTAAAGTTAGCAGTGGAATTCCAATCGATCACCAAAAGCTATACAATGTAGTAAATGTTGTCACCTCAAGGCGATGAATTAAAGGTGTACAGAGAAGGACAAAACTAGAAGGTTTGCAATCAATATTAAGACGACAGAGTACGTTTCCTAAAAGTGCTATAACAGTATAACCATTCAATTGTGATCCATTTTCCGTCTGTTTAGGAGACAAGGAAACACTGTCGGCGTAGAAAGCCCCGATTACAATATAGATAATAAAAAAACTAAGACATTAGCTGCTTCGGACGTAGATAGACACAAACTAAATAAGTTATAAGGGCTGCGTTCCACTCAGTGACACGTAAACAGTGCAAACTATTGTGCCCGTTGTTTGTATAGTTTGCAAAACGTTAGCTACGTTTGCGCGAGTGCAGCGCACCCCTAGGACAAGGTATCGTAGCTACGGCGTGCGTCAATTGAAAATATCGACCAGGTTTGTCTTCAGCACGCTGCCGTTGATGAGAGCGTTAGGAGAGGGGAGGCAACAGTCCCCCGCCAGGGTGTGGTTCGGGGAGCGAGCAGGCATGGCCGATATGGTAAGGACTTCATCGGCTACGGCCGGGGAGAGCTCCGAGGCGTTCTTGAGCTCGCTGTACAAGAGTCCCTCGGAGGTGTACGACCCACGGCTGTCGTCGTCGTCGTCGTCGTCCTCCTCCATGGGGGAACCCATAATGATCGACCCTTGCTCGGACCAGCTGCTGCTTGGCACGCCACCCGTGGTGGACGTGGGACTGCAGCTCCGGTCGTTGGTGGAGGGAGAGGAGACGGAGGTACCATGAATCAGGTCGGCCTGCCCATCCGGCGATCCCACCGACTTGTCGCTGCCTTGCTCCTTTTTCAGAAGGCTCCGTCGGTACTTGGCGCGAGCGTTTTGAAACCAGACCTATAACGCACAAAGAAAACGAGAAAGTGTCAACTTTGAAAGTTGCATGATTTTGAGCCTGCAACTTTAATAATAATTCAGAAAATACTGCTCAGATTCGGAATTCGGAGGCAAAGTCGAGCCGAAGACAAAGCAACGGTTTCGAAAAGGCCCATAGACATCTAAATAAAACAATCCTAGACATGACATGCGTTTTCAAAACTGTTGTCAAAATTGATTCGCGTATAAAGTGCGTAAAAGTACGCACTGAACGCTCAACGCGTGCGTGGCGTGCGCGGCGTGCGCGGGGCCGGGGAGGGCACACGTTTGCAATACGCGTGTGTTTTGTGACGCGGCCTATTTTCAGAACAATGACGACAACGATAAAAGTATATACATGTCAGCATTGATATGATGTCTATGCGGCCAACTAGAAATGGGCTAGGAGGCCCCCTAGCGTCCAGAGCGTGCCACTCACCTGCAGCACCCGTTTGGTAAGTCCCGTCTTCTGAGCCAGTTGCTTCAGATCCTTGGCGTCCGGGTTGTGATTCAGACCGAAGTACGTCTTCATGATGCGCAGCTGGTGGTGTTTGAAGCTAGTGCGCATGCGCTTTGTCCTCTGTGACTGCTGGCTTCCGTAGCCGTCCCCGTCCAATCCAAGATGGCCGTCCACGCCGCCCAGACCTGAGACACACAAAAAGCAGAGATTAGAAATGCATATTTAAATTGATGCAATTAGCTGTCAACTGAAAATATCTGACCCTTATGGATAAATTACGTCATTGCAAACGTTAATTTGCTGTAGAAAATAATGAAAACATTTGTATGTTTACAATTGAAGAGTAACGTCAGGTAACCTTTTTTATTCGGGATCTAAAACAAAACTAGACAAGATAACAATGTCTCGGTGGGTATAGACGTATACACAATGACAAAAAGCCAAATGCATCATCACAGACGATCCAACTTCCATGCGTACAGGCCTACACATCAACACTGGTGGCACAGAAGACCAAATGTTGCAATTGTAACGAGCTCTACAAACAGCAGGGTTTCCAAAACCAAACTTTGGTACAACTTTCTGTGCGCAGATGCTTACCTACGAACAATTTATATTATTTGATTCACGTGTTTATTTTATTTGCAGAGGAGGGACTGTGTCCAATTTCCGTTTTCACTTAGTTTCCCGTTGTTTCGCAGCGTGTTTCCTTCATAGTCACGTTTAAGGCAACAAAAACGGTGGCCATTTTGAGCTAACAGAAGACAGATTCTGGAGAAAACTACACGGCACGTTGTAGTGGTTATATTTATTTCCCTGTTTTTGAGTCGACCATCATTCACGGGCAATTCGCGTCCGAGTTGGTACTCAGTCAGTACTTGGAGTGGGTCAGAAAACTGAATCTTCAATGCTAGGCCTGGGCCGTTTTCCGAACCCCAGCTTCGTCTTCGTTCAGGCTTAAATCATGCATTTTAACAATAGGTTGGATCCATGTACGGAGAAGGAGCCAGGGGTTCGGAAAGCGGCCCTGGCAAACGAAAGTCCAAAGCCTGTGTCACCTGCCTACAAAGGCCGCTCATTCAATAAACCCCAGCAAAGTCAAACACGACCCAAACAAGCGTGCGCAATGTGTACTCGGCCCTTTTCACTGCCCCCAATCGGGCGTGTAATTCCGCGTGTCGCCAAATCTCGGCGTGACAAACAAGGAAAGGTCACGAGCAAAATACGTCCGGTATCGTCCCGTCGAACCACCGCGCCTCGCTGATCGCACGGTCGAAAATATCCGGAGCGGAGCTGACAATAGGAAGGGGCGATCGGGTTGTAAACACCGGCTATATTTTGGTCTGGCGTGTAGTACACACACTACGCAGCTTGAGTTTTTGTACAGTAAACAGTCCGAACTCAAGTCGTTGAACCCGACCCCGCTTTGTCCGGGGTAAAACAAGCGGAAAACACCATTTTAGTGTATTCTTTGAGGTATCTATTGTCCTTTTGTACGACCGCTGAATTTGGTCTGGATTTTCTGCCGGGGCGCTTCGAGTTTTCCGTCTTTCTTGGCGCGGACGTGAGACACGATGGCACCTTTTTTGCTTCGTTCATTGATGTGTATGCTTATTCGATAAAAACACATGCATTGTTGAAACAGACTAACGCGTAATGTGTACAATGTTAAGTTAAACGGTTTAACGAATGGAGGAAATCAGGCGAGAGTAATCTCGGGGGTTACTGAACATCAGATCATGGACCTTCTAGGTCATTTAGACCAAAAATACTAACCAGTACAATTTGGAGATACAGCTATACAGACTAATACACTGATTTAGAGGAATGTTTCTTCGAACTTCTGATGTTTAATCTTGGTTTATTTGGCAAGGTTTCATATTAATACACAAGGTTGCGAATTTGTTTCACAACAATGGCAAACCGTTTCGCTTTGCAAACTGTTTGTTCTATCATAGAGCAAGGAACAGATTTTGCTCTATGGTTCTATACAAAATTGTCCCCGTTGCAACATAATATGTTTACTCTGTTTTGTCATCGAAGCTTATAAGAAGACAACCCTAACCGCACTGGCACCTCGTCCACTTGAGATTTACCAACTGCTTGGAGTAGTTCTGACGTCTTACTTCAAGCGGTAGAGCCTGTCAAACTAGCCTACGGTGCCACTCGACTCTAGCGCCGACGACAGCACGACGTGGTAACTGATGAACGATAAACTCTGTGCTTGGCATTTTTTGTTTGTGCTAAGAATGGCCAAAAAAAGAGGAACCAACATTCCTTCAACAATGGCATCAACTGAAAATCCACTTTCTCTAAGTTACCCCATCAATCAAGTCAGTCTCCCTTAAGATCGTAGTTTCAAGGGGTGCTGTTTATATAAAGCAATCGTTGGAGGCGCTGTTCTGACGAAGCAGCTACGTCGTTGGGGGCGCCATTAAAAGCGGTAGCCAAACGTTGGCGGCGCTGTTGAAAAGATAATCCCAAAGGTTCTGTTATCTCGGTCAACGAGACTTTGTTGCCGCAGTTTCAATCGATCCAAGACATTGCTAGTTTTCCCGGGAGAAAAGTTCTTATGTTTACATCCCGACGGGACAATGGATAATAAAGAACACATGCCTCTAGAAATGGGCTATGGGAAAGAGGAACATTTCAGTTCGGCTTATAACATTTGTCAGCATGACAAGTTTATAAAATTGATTCCGACAATTTGCTGCGCGGGAATTAGTCATTATATACCCGCTGTTCGGCATATAACGAGCTCGAAGCTGGGTGGGTTTGCTGGAGTTGTCATCTTGAACTAGTTGCAGCCAAGGTTCTGAAATTCATTTATGATCGAAGAAAGTCTTTTGTTTTTTTATTTATTTATATATTTTGTTTTAGAAGAAACAAAAACAAAACTGCCAGTGTTTGACATCGTTACGATCCGGCTCGATGTCTCTGATTTTGCAGACGTCTCGTCTCGTCTCTTCCGGGTTCTTAGCGTCTTGAAGAAGACCGAAAGTACTTTTAGATAATACAAAACATCTTTGCAGAAGAAGCAGAATAAATCAGGACAAGTTTAGAGAACTGTTGGAAGAAATGGTAGATAGCGTTTAGAGGGGAAAGATCTCCACTTGTCGAAGCCGTGCTGCCGGTGCCGGCGGCAGGCGAGCCGCGGCGGGGGCCCGGAGCCCTGGTGGTCCTTGAATGGTCAACTTTCATCGGAAGAAAGTGACTGTACGACAAGTAGTGGAGTCTTTCTCTCAACTAGGACACAGATATTGTGCTGTTGTTTGACGGGTGAAATGTGTTTTGGATTTCCTAAAGAGCGGGAGTTTCTTGATATAATGCACGTGACCACTTTTGCTATTTATTTCTCTCTGGACAAACAATTTGGGTCACGTGCGGTTTTCATCCTCGTGTGATTTGTCAAAGTGTCAAATTCCAACGTATCAAGAGCAAAATTGGTTCCTGGTCTAATTCTTAAGAAAAATCGGGCAAGTTGACGGATAGGATTACTCACGGTCGCGATTTGGGTCTCACATTTCTCACTATGACGTCGGCAAAATATACAACCGTTGTCTAATCAGAGCCACTGACCATGACGTCATTGCGTCAGCGCCGCCACTGATTGGACGGCTTTAACATTACCTGGGTACACTGCGGAATGTCATGTGATCAAGCAAGCAGGTAGAAGAGGTGTATTTTGTAGGAGGGGTGTCTATTGTAAAGAGGGGTACCTTTTGTATAAGAGGGGTACAGCGGAACAGTGAAATAAAAATGATTATGTATTGTATTTCATTTATTGATTCTCAATTTGGCTGTTTGAAAACTTTTTTTCATAAGTTTAAAGTTTTAACTTAAGTTTCTTTTCATTTGTTTTATTTTTTAGATCAAACGACTAGTCAGACAAAGGCTGGAATTAGAAAATGATGGTCTCACATAATTTTGTAAAAATGTGCGAATTGGAAACATACGATTTGTAGGGGGAAAAAGAAGGTCGTTATCCACTGACAATCAACTGAAACGGATTTGTCAAATTCTGCAAGTAGTTTGTTAAATCTCTCTCGTCGTATCAATAAAGAAGTTCTCTTTTTATACACCAACGGCAGACAAGTCTAGCGTGTCATTGCAAGGGCAGGGACCCGGGAATGCACGGTTTTTTACCGGTGTGGTCGAGTGTCGCTGACTCGCTTCTGAGGTCATTGACATTGGAGCATTCTCACCCCATGCTGGGCCAAAATTTCTCGTCCTTTTTCAATTCTTTCTTTTGAACCAGCACGCGAAAGTAATATTGTAATACTATTTTTTTTCTTCTGTATTTTTTTTTCCATGAGAAGTACACTCGGTTGTTGTTTGTTGTTTCACGGTCTATTGGTGTCTACTTTTAAAAGTAAAAGAGAGGGTTTTACGAAGTATATGAATAACTGGTGAAATCGGGCTGGCACAGTGCGTGCAATGGGGAGAATTTTGAGACTAGAAAGAGTTTTTGTTCTTTTTTAGAGGGGGACCACTCGACTGAAACGGTAGTTGAATTAAACTTTGAATGAACAGGATAATCTTATTAGTAACGGGAAACGACTTTCAAGTTTCTTCGTTTGAGATACGCTATGGGCTTACATTGTGTTTGCATTGAGTTTCCTATAAAGTATTTTTTTTAAAGACATTCTTCAGAGGACAATAACGTTTTGGAATTCCTGGGGTGAATGGTCTGTCAAAAATGTGAATGAAAGATGAAACAAAGAGGATTACAAACCAATATTTTGTTTACAGCGAGATTTATTTTTTAGAATTTCGAGTTCTGTCAACCGAAGTGGTTTTATCCTACGCGCTGCATACTCATTGTTTTCTGAAAAAACTGAAAGTTTTAAGGAAAAAAATGCAAGAAACGTGGTTTCTTTGGCTTAGGACCATAATGCTAACTATTTACATGATTAACATCTAAAAACACACATCTAAATGTTGTAGTCGTGAAATAAATCGACGTCTCCAATTTGACAGTTTTATCGTCTGGGCTACCATCGTAAACGGAATCACTGTAACAATACGCGTAATAATACACACGACCTCGCGGTTACGGTAGTCCTGACATACCACGCACAGTCGCGAAATAGTTTAAGACATCCGACTTTTTGTTATACTGCGACGCAATTTGCGTTACACCATTTTGCAGAAAATATCTGTTAATACAGCATGCAAAATGCGACGTGTCGAATTTATTTTTTACTACTGTATGTCCATTTAGGACCACCATACTGGTATAACACTGAAACTCACTGTGTGGGCATCAACACCAAACACACATGTAGCTTTACCTTACATACGTACTGTGGACATTCTTTGTTCTCGTGTATATAGTTAAAAAACGTTGACTAAATACTCATTTTTCTCGCTTCCCCAAAACAAATTTACCCTCAAATTTTGATTCTGGGCCTCTCAGCTGTTCCTTCTATCTTTTCTATATATAACCCTAACCCGTTTTTCCTCTAAAGCTCTTTTTCGGAAACTGAAAAACAGATTGTGGGCCTGGGCAAGTCCACAAACCGTAACCTCTTCCCGCATCGTGTGGACCTATATTGTTCGGAGGTCCACAGTGCGTATGCAAGACTAACTCACTCCCACACAAACAGATTATGCAGTTTCTACGTGTACATGAACACATTAAAAAGCATACATTGTACTTTAAACACCGTGTATAAGCATAGAGAAAGGAACAGATTTCTCTATGGTACTAAGCTAAGGCTGGAACAGTCTCGCAGTGGTCTTGTTTCAAGACGCTAGGTTTGGTGATTTATTAGTTCAAATGGTATAACCGGTGCATAGTGCGGCCACCGTAACTAACACACGTTTACAATAACATACAAATGATGACTAATTTGGGCGTGTCCAAGGGCAAAACAAAAAGGTAAGAAGAAAACCAAGACTCCTACCGATGCTGCAACGTCGCACGTGTTTTGCCCGAGCGGACGGACGTGACTTCGGTCGAGTTTTCTAGGGGTGATGGAGAGAGCCAGCCAGCATGTAGGAATTATGGTCTTAAGCGTTCCGGCCGGGGGTCCAATACGAACATAGAATGGAATCCACTTATCTGAAATTTGGAAATACTCCACGGGGTGTACGGTTGCATAGATCAAAGGCACGATGCTGGTAATATTATGTCGCCTGACGTCGGACCGCGACTTGTGCGAGATTATCGGCGAAAAATATCTGGCATTTCTTGTTTCAATTTCATTTTTTTTTTGACGGAAAGTCAGAGAAAGCATGAAGTTTCTACCGGGGATTTTGGTCTAACGTGACTAGACTGCTTGCTCTTGAATCGGGGGCCTTCCTTTACACGAAAATCTCTTGGGAAAACAACATGGAACCCTCAACTCAAATATAATTAATTATTGCCTTCTGTTCTAGCTTAAATCAAAACACACACACAGATCATGAATTGGGATGTTTTTGAAGTCGTTACAAAAATGAAAAAAAAATATACATTTGTAAGTTATCATCAGTTAACTATTTTTTGAAAGCAAATGTTTTCGTTGAAGGAATACTGCATTTCGGCTCATTTCTTTATATTCGTACCCCGAAGCAGCACCCAATAAGGAATTGTGTCCAAGGTGCGAATGTGAATTTGAATTGACCGCAGTTGGCTATGCAATGCGTTGTCTGTCGGGAGACGAAGTTGGGCAATACAAAGTGGGTTTTCTTTTACCACCGTCCACTCCACATGAAGACAAGCTCTATAACTAAATTAACCTCAATGTAAACGGGTTAATCACATTTGACCAGTCAGGGACGGCATCTGGGCCATTCTTGGACAAAACTTTGTTTGATGGGCGCGTGAGAAGAGTAGATTTGACGGAAATAATATTTCCAGGCGACTGTTTCATGACCTAAAGTTTGAACAATCTCTTCACCAAAATAATGCTCGTGTTTTAAGATTTAGAAATTTAAATTGCACACCTTAACAAAGGAAAGGAACCAAGTTAGTTTTTGAACAAATGCAAGAAATATGATATGAAACCAACCGTAAGAATGTAAAAATGTGTAAGGCGGATAATGAAACAGTCGTCGTTTAATAACTTCTCGGTCAAGAATACAACCAATGGGAGCACGAGTTTGAAAAAATTATACAATATCGACAACCAGCGACCGCAGACGACAGAGCATGCAGGAACTAAAAAAAAGAAAAAGCGGGCGGCAACCCGCAGCGTGGACAAATTGAGTAACAGCGAGAACCGAGACCGAGCCTTGAAAGACGAGCCCAACAGTCAGAAGGTCTGGTATGCAAAGGGAATGAAAACGTAACACAAAACCACCGAGAACTTCGGTTTGTAGGACGGAGGGCGAAGCATACACGGGGCCTGGGTTTATTAATGTAGACGTCTCTAACCGGAGCCAGCGCCGGCACGCCACGGCACTGCACGCCACGGCGCGCCGGCATTGCCGCCATCTCAATCTTCGTCAGAGATCGCTTCCAAAATTCGATCTGATACGTAAACTGATCAGAGAATAGGAAGAGACAGTCCCCCCAAAAAAGAAGTACAATCGAGGGTCCGTCTTTTCGGTTCGGTAAACCAGTTTTGTTCGATTCACCGGGAGAGCTGTGTCAGCGCACCGGAGCTAGCGACTGCATGCCCGGGCCCCGCCGACCGCCTGCCGGGTGGCAAAAGAGACCCCCGGGGATAATACCCACGGAAATAATTCCTCGTGTTTGGTTTAAGGGAGGGTTTACTTTCCAAACCCGGCATACTTGGCGGTGATATGATATATTTTGGCAAGGGAATCCGTAAAATGATTTGCCCTGAAGGTTTCTTTGCATGATAGCTATACTTCTGTTAGCATTCATGGTAAAATAGTACTTTTTATTTTTTTATTTTGTGTCCGGAATTTTTTTGGGAAAAAATAGGTGTTGCAGTTTTAAAGATAGACACGGGGAGTCGTAAGTCTATCCTTTAAGGTACTCACAAAAAACTTCTAGCCCCCCCACCCCCCCCCCCCACCCCCCATCCCCTCCAGAAAAAAATATTTCCTTCTTAGTCACTTCTTCAAAAACATTACTACTTTGTTCATAAGCAAAACAAAAATTGAAAATATGAAATAATAACAAATCGGATATTACCTGACACAATACACATTGCCAGGTAATTTTGGTGTATTGCTGTAGGTAGGCTAATACAAGTGGAAAATTAAAACATATGGGAGCTGGATAGTGCGGCTTATATGAGCAAATTATGTTCTGATGTGCACAGCAAAGTTGTGCGTTTCTAAACGCACAACTAGTGCGGCTTATATGAGCAAATATTTTCTGAACGCTGCGTGGCCGTTGTTTGGCGACCGCGTGGAGACAGCGACTCACCCCGTATAGGTTCATGGTCCAGGAGCTGTGAACCAACGAGCTACTGCCACGCCAGCTACTGAGCCGAGTCGTGATATATCACGGTTTTTGGTTTGACACCAGATTATCTCATCACTTTTGTTTGGGAATGATGATGATGATGATGATGAGGGTGAAGACAGATGATCACTTACGGCGGGTTTATTTCCAAAGTCCGACGAAAACCTCGCAGGAGATGAGACACGGGGAATTAGATGAAGAGCCGATGTGGGGATCAGATAGACTCAGGAATTTGGGACGCGTGGTGCGATCGGAGGAATGATTTGTTTATAAGGAGTTTGGATAAATAAACTGGACTTGTCAAGCCGGCAAAATGGTCACTCTGTATCATGTGGTATACAGGCAGCAGCCTGTGATACAGATGGATAGGATGTGGAATTTCTACTAGTCTTTGCCGCTGAGTAAACATTGTTTTAAAGAATGATCTTGAATCTACAAATTGGCAAGGTGTAAAAATGCAGACGCGGACACAATATACAAACTTTGATCATCGTCTTCAAGTATAAGAAGTTGCAATCTGATAAACAAACGCCTTTGGTGGGCGTCTTATGGTAATCCGGAGGTCGGAGGTCCAAATCCCGCCTCGGGATTTATATAAAAACCTTGTCATGATTTTCTGGTTTATCTAATGATATACACAAAGTCAGATTGACGTAGCGGTTCTTTCCTCGCCTTTCACCGCTGTGACCCGGGTTCGAATCCCGCCTGGGCCGATATAACGTGGATTGGGTTTTCAGCCCCTGCCTGATTCCGTGCCTTAATATTCTTCTGGGGTTTTCCTCCCACCTCTAAAACTGTAACATCTTCTCATTGTCTTCACTCTGCAGATTTTCTTACACTGCCTAGAAATCCTTAAGGAATCATTGTTTATATTACAAAAAAAAGGAAAAAAAGTACATTCTTAGAACAATCACAGCTAAATGGCAAAGCTCCTGTCTGTCATATTTTGCTGGCACACGGCCCTTTATCAGCAACTAACCTAACTTTGCCATATCTCCTACGAGACAATGACCGCGCACAGAAGATTTATATGACAACAGAGAGATGCATCACCTACAAATTGGACACCAGATGTCGAGTCTAGAAACACGACACAAAACACTCCTCCAAAATTTGCAGTTATTTTTATGACCCCCCTGTTGTAATGTCACTGGCTCGCATATCACTTTGAAAGAAAAAACCCCAAAAAAAACACCGCACGCAACCAAAATGTTGTTAGAGCCTCATAAATAATATTTCATTGTTGACGTGTCGTACGATGCATGTTAAAGCCAGCCCGCGCCCCATTTTCACTGTGTTGACCTCGTTCGACCTCTGACCTAGAGGTCAAAGCCAAAACCCCCACCGGAGTTCCAGACCCGACGGTACAAATGAGGAAGATGAAAAAGAAAATGATTTTTACGCGCCTTGATTTTTGTAAAGAAACACCGAACGAGATATGATGTCACCTGCTAGCCGCGACCCTTAGAAAATCCGTCATAATTTCAATGGTCCATATATCAAACTCATTTTTTTCTTCTCAAAGTCCTGTCGTTAACCCGGTGTACATGTATATACACGAACAACTCTCGCTATTCCCTCGAGATGCCGTGAGATTTCGCTCGTTTGGGAAGCCAGGAGGGACTGGTACTAGTTAGGTTGGATAAATCTTCCACGGCCTGTAACATTTGGCGGATAGCCCGCCGATATGGAAAATGCCCCCTCGTAAATTGGACAGAAAATGTAGGGAAAGGCAGCGACGACAGGGAAATTCAAGGCGAATTTGTTTTTTGTTTGTTTGTTTGTTTGTTTGTTTGTTTGTTTGGGTTTTTTTGTGTGTGGTTTTTTTGGGAGGGCGTGTTGTCTTCGATCGAGCGTTCACCCCTGGACGAGAAGAGGTTCAGGGGTTGAAGGAGAAAGGAAAGACCGTCTCGAGGGAATGGTGAAGGAGAAAAAAAGGAAAACATAACAAGCACTGAATGATGTAGAATACGAGACATTTTGCAGAAAGATACCGGATCACAGAAAGACAGACAACAGAAACATGAACAACAGATACATTGGATACAGTTTTTTCCCCCGACAATTTGCAAAGTCGACAGTGACTGTGATCGACAGGAGGTAAAAACTACAATTCGTCGTGTGCCAAGGAAAAGAACGTTACAGCCCAGGCACGCAACAAATCACTTTTTGAGATAATCGAGTTTAAAGGTTTTGTGCTGCCATTTCTAAATTAAACCCTACATCAGGCTGAAATTTCGACTTGTAAATCTTGTGAATAGTTCGAATAGAACCGTGTATTTTTTATATAAAACTGGTACTTAATTTTATTTCAAAATATCACTTAATTATGAGGTTATTTACATATTTATGCTAACGACCTTATACCGGGAACTATTATCGCTACAAGTGTGTTACTTCAAGTGTAGCAAGTTTTGTTCCATTGGTATTACACGCTAACGTCCTTATGCCGGGTAACAATCCTTACGACCTTTTACCGGGAACAAACCTTGCTGCAAGCGTGTTAACGTCCACTGATATGTGGAGAGGTGAACGCACTTGTAGCAAGTTTTGTTCCATTTATATTATACGCTAACGTCCTTATGCCGGGTACACAAAATTGCAAAACGCCTTCCGTCCTTTTTATTTAATTAATTACGTCATAATGACGTAATCCCTGGAGACGAAATGTATTCCAAATGAAAGATGTTTTGATTCTCTATCGGTTACCCGAAAAATACGAATTTGACCTTTTGACCCATTTTTAGCCCTAACGACCTTTTTCCTAGCCTTTTGACAAGGCCTCGTGACTCTGGCTAAGCGGCTGAGATGAGTCTAGATACCCGGGGTGAACGCGCGACCGAGTGACGAATGTCACGAGGCCTTTTGCAATGTAGGTTTCACTGCTCGGCATGAATTATTCATAGATACATATTAGCATGCCAATACGCCCAATCAGAACGGCGATCTCCCAGTTGGCTTCGTTCGTGATTCGTTCAATATCAAAGCATGTAGGAAAAGGTAAAACAACGTATATAAATTTTGCTTCTGAGTTGAATATATGAATGATAAATACAAGATATCACATTTAAATCTATTTTACATGCAAAATTGCAATAAATTAGGAAGCAACTGATGATTTGAGCTAAATATTGTAAGTGACATGATTGGACATTCCCTGTTTGTAAAATGAACTAGTCCAACTCAAATATAAGCTGACGTCACGCGGAGATACGTTCGCTGATTGGACGCTACCATTTCGGTAGCGATTCCAGTTGGAAACAAAGGTTAACATAAGAAATCCAAACCAGATTGATAAAGGCCACTTGTCTGGGCAATTCGCACTGGCGTTCACTCAGGTTTTCGCGATTAGTCTCTTTTTAGTCGCTCGGCGTCTATCAGACATGTGGCCTTGTTTAAAGGCTACCTTTTTCCGGGCACACGACGAATTACACATTCGGCTATTCAGCGTACCAGTTCAGTAAACATCTTGCAGAACTAAAACTAAAACGGACTTTCGATATTGGTAGCCGAGGTGTTACTTGTAAGACTGGAAGCTCGTTGCGGCGTTCTGAGCAGGGGCCAATTTCATAGAGCTGCTAAGCACAACAATTTGCTTAGCATGACAATTTGTCCTTGGCAAAAACAAGGTTACAGACCAAATTTTTACCTGATCTTTATTGTCCTGGATTGATAATCAGCTGTTTTCTTGCTTAGCATGAAAAACATGTATAATTTTGGCTAGTAACCTGTTTTGAATGAGCAAGACTTTTTGTGCTAAGCAAATTTGTTTGCTTAGCAGCTCTATGAAATTGGGCCCAGGTTGTTACGTTAATTACCAACGTCAACGTAGTCTCTTTTCCAACTCAACTTGGCACTCAGGGCAGCACTGCCATAAGATGAGCATGCGAGCCTAGTTTATCCACCAAATCATTGAAGGACACATGTCAACTTCAGTTAAACACCAACTTAGCAAAAATCTTCAACAGGGATTGAAAACCACCAACGAATATGTTGATTGCCGCAAACCGACAAATTAAACAAGGTCAGAAATACGCAGTTTCTACGCCAGGTACCTCTGCACCTTAAGGCGCTTGGTGTTGATCACAACAGAGAAATTAAAACAAAACAAGCAAAGTGAGATTGCCAACCGATATCGGCTCAAATGAACTCCACGTATTCAATCGAAATCGTCAACAAAAAAATATTTGATTTCCTCTCGAGGTGTGAACAATAATAAACGCACGTGCAGGGGCCATCATAGTTAGCGTATCGCTATCCACATCCCGGGGCCATCTATTCCATCAAACCGAAAAGGGCGGGGGGGGGGGGGGGGGCGGCAACGAGTAACCTGTCACCTTTGACACGACCCCTGGGGCCACAAAAGGGGGCAGCGTCAACAAAAGCGTGTACCTACTTCGGGCCCTCCTAGGGGTATGTGTGACGGAAACAGAGGACAGAAACCTCTGTTGCAAAATATTATACCGAGGTGAGTTTTAGAGTTTGACAAATCGTTTCGGAAAACACGTGAAACGAGAACAAATGTGAGAATGTGGTAAAAACGAAAACAAACGTGTCTTTTAATGATCAATTTTTTTTCTTGGAGGAATGGAATAAGATCTAGTTCGCATCTCAAACTTCTATTTTTTGATAAAGCTTAAAATGTTGAGGACCCGAGTCATCAATCATTCCAAGGTTTTCTCCGCATGAGGTTCCGTCGCGTGTTTTTTACTATGACAACGCGAGTTTCCTTGAATCTGACGTTTTCTTAACCTTTGCCAACGACGAACTCATAGATTGCCTCCGTGTTGCGTTTTTATCCTTCATTACATCAAGGTTTTGCCTTCTGTGAGAGGCTGACAAATGCACCAAACCGCTCATAGTTTATCCTTTGAAACCTTATAGGGCTTATAGTCAAAGGATAAATATGATGCGGTTTGGTGCATTTGTGCCTCACAAGAAGGCAAAACGAATGCATGACGAACGACATCCGAGCAACAACGGAGGCCAATTATGAGATTCGACGTTAGGGGTATCTGTGTTAAGACGACTGCCACACACAACTCAGAACTCCCGGCGATTTCTCGCACCAGAAAAAATGTCTACAGTCACAAAAACATTAGGTTTTCGTTCATTTAGAATCCCAGAATGGCTTTCAAACAACTATGAAATTGCGCCTGGGACAAAGCCAAACTTTATAGTTGTCATACACGAGTCTACATGACGGGTGTATCAGAATTCTTGACTGAAGAATCGGTGCAGATGACATAAGTCGTGACTTTTCAGGGGAGGCAGAGGATCTGAAGGCTAGGGGTGCTACTCTGTCAAGATATTCCCAAGGGTTTCTCGTATATCGCGGGTTTCACCTGACATCTTGTGGACCGTGGTTACCGTTAGCGAGGTGTGCCGATTCGTTGGCTGTGACAGCCTGGTCTTTTGTGTGTCGATATGTATTGGATTCGTTGTAGGTGTTACTACCCCGTGATGTGCCTTCCTGTCATACATGTATACTTCGCGGGGGAAAGTCTAGGGGAGGGAAGGGGCAGTTTTCAAAGGGGCTGGTTGGTCTTAATACCCTTAGCAGGTTGGTGTTTGCTAGTCTGGTTTGCCAGAGTCTTGTCCCAAGATCTACCGCAGTGTTTCCAATGATACTCGTGCAGGAGAACAACTTAATTAGTCGTCAAGGGCAGTGTGGGTACCAGTTTCTTAATTAGTTCTTTCCCAGGTCCCGGTGGGCAGTTTGTAATTGGTCTGGTACCAAAATATAACCATGCGTTACCAAGCATTACTTGTATACAGTTTGCTTGGTGTTTTGCAGAAGCCATTTTGGAAACCTGCACGCGGTATAAACGAACATCACTGAACAAATTCTCATATTGCACAGTAACTAAAGCGATTTTGACCAGCAAGTTGGCCTTCGATAACCAGTTAAAGGAAGAAGATTGCTTCCAAATTGTTGGTGATACGCAAACCCAATGTCAACGCCAATAGGTTTAATAATGCGAAAACAAGAACTGGTGATGGAAGGTCCGTTTACAAGTAACAACAGCAAGCACGATACGAGCGCGGCAACTATAGGGTATCACCTTTAAAAACTGAAGGTGTCCATTTAATCTTTTATCGGTCGCGGGAAATTTGTTATTGGAAGCTCACGAGGCAAAACAGACCGCGAGGCGAGCGAAGTGGGGTTAAGTCCTCCGGATCGTGACCCTTTGACCTCAAGCCCCTGGATCCAGTTACCCTGGCGGAGTCAGAGGCGAGGCAGAGGCTAGGCCTGTCGTTCCGGTTTCCAGACTATAATGTACTGCGCGGTATAAGGGTAAAATGAACGGCAACTTGGAAAGCCCTTCGATCACCTCGCGTATGGTGGTGTTGGTGGGGGGGGGGGGGGGGGGGGGATCGGAGAGGGTTAAACCCACACGTAAATATCCCGGGCGCGCGATAGGACACCAATATCCTAAGGGGTTTCAACAAGCCACCTGTGTAAACTTTTACCCGTGTAAAAATGAAATCTCATAAATAAATTCATATTGTCTTTGTGACGTAGGCTTTTTTCTTTCATATCATTTGATCTTTTTTTTTAGGGGGGGGGGAGAAGAGACTGTTAGTGTTGTAAAAGCCGACGGTTGTTTTATTTTGATTCAAGAAAGTGAACATCAGTGAAAGTAAAAGGGTTTGTTTAGTTAACTCTTTAACTTGGTTGTGTAATTTCTCTACCAGTTTAAGCTATATTAAAATGTAATGTAACAATTCGTGTGTTGTCCGTTTTGAAAACGACAAACTGCATCAAACAGCTACGTATCTTTTAACCTCGTCAGGGTCATGTTTTGATCAACGCCTGCAAAGTCCACATGAATTTAGATGCATTAGCCTCACGTCAATATGTTTTGTGTGAATATGTGGCTGCAGCTAATGTACGGGAAGCGGAAAGAGTTCCACAAACGTCTTGATTCACGTTTACGATATTCTATTCTTAGTGTCAACCGAGGACGTCAACCTTGTTCCCAGATCATGAGGGACCAACTGGGCGCTAAAGGGCAACGGGGACACGGGTTAATGGATCGAGGTGGTTTTTTGGTCTCCTTTTTATGAACAGTGGTTGAGGCACAGTCTGACAAATTGGGAAGCGAGACGAACGTTAAAAATGGGCCCGTCTGATCGGAATGGCATATTGGGATACTCGACCACTGCCTAGTGATTTGTTAATGTCAGTTGCAGGCTAGTATAACGCCACACGCAATTGGCTCACATTCACTCACTACTTGCTGTGATTAAATAGTATGCTGTCTGTGATTGGCTGCTGTCAAATAGCCTGCGGTTATTGCCGCGTTTTACATCTGCCAATAAGATTTAGCTATCTAAGGAGCTTTGGTTTATTTCTTGTTGAAAACATGATTGGGTGTGAAGCTTTTGTTGTCCGCACAATAAGAACGACGTTTTTCTCCGATAACTGCTTCCGCGGTGAAAATACACGGCCTGTATCATCCGTTTGTCTAAAAGTTGATATGGGTTGCTGCAAATACGGACATATCATAATTATCACAGACGACCAAACAAAGGGGCGTTATGGACACAAAGTATTTTTTAGGTAAACACGATAACAACAGCCAAATTAAAGAAATGTCAACCCAAGCTGTGAAATGGTAAAGATGCGAGCCGGGCGCGCATCTTGAGCGACAAGGTGACACATTTTACAACTCGCCTAAAATATCTGAAAAGGACATCACACACTTGTCTTCAGAAAACATCCCCAGAAATAACTGTAAACAAGACGATGAGCCTCTCATATTTCGACGACCCTTAAGATTTCTTCCACGCACGTCGTTTCAGTAAAATGAAAGCGCGCGGTTTTTTCGCCTTATGGCCGTATATACGAGGAGAAAACAAAATCGTTGGTTTCTTTTACGCGCGGAATGCGGATGGATATTTTTCTTTGTTTTATGGCGGCGTGGACAGATTGAAGGAGGCATCAACATTCCACGTTTCAGAGACTATACAGAGTATGCGGGCATTGACAATGAGGGGAGGGTGGGGGGGGGGGGGGGGGGGGGCCTGCAGGTGCACATACGTCTGCATGCTTATAATGAGATGTGCCCGGTGGTAAGAGCACGCATTGTGTTTTACATACATTTTGCTGTTTAGTAATGCGGCCATTATTCTGTTGTCATGATTATCAAACTTAATTAAAACCCATGGAGGATTAGAACAATTTGAAATATAAGAATGGTAACCACTTTAATTTTTAATTAAATACGTTTTAATATTAATTTGTAAGTTTTTTGTATTCATTCTTATCATTTTACAGTCAAATTATTGTTTATTGTTAGCTCTCGTTTCGGTTTAACGTTTTTCTTTGATGGCGTATGAATACCAGTTGGGGTGAACAGACGGACGACGCATGTTGTTGGAAAATCCAGGATTACACCGCTTGAAAGGTTTAACATTTACGGTATAATTTGGTTTGATTATTGGCGCCAAAATACGTCATCGCCTAGCGAACGAATCAAAGTCCGGCGAGTCGTGCGCGGAATACGGCAGATTTCCCACGGAACTCAGTCACTAACAAATACAAAACCGTTATAAAGTTCCTTGACCTACATATTATAAGGATTCAAAATCCACTTTGTTTGTCTGGTTTTATCGCCCAATGCGTCGAAACAAAATAATATACACCAACGGTTTCAGACAATAACAACAACGGCTCTTGTCACAATAATGTGTTTTTTTCCTTCTCTCTCCACAACAATGTGAGTTAAGCTGTCTCAACTTTTCCAACTCCACGACAGAGCCAGCTGACACGACCCAGGCACAATGGCCGGCGAAACTCGATCCGTGTTCCGATGTGACAGGACGGCTTTGTCGTAATCTCAGTTCCGCTGCCCCGAGCCAACTCCAAACCCCCAAGGGGATCTTGTCCCGGATTTCATTTGTTTTTGTCCCTCCCAAATCCTCCAGAGGGCGGGAACAGTTCCTCTTTTTCTCAAGACCACACATGGGGGGAGGGTGGAGGGGGGTTGATTCTTGGTTGTGACTTAAGTCCCACTCGCCACACCACCCGTACCTTATTGTGCAACACTTTCGACTGCGAGGATTTGTCCCCTTTGTGAAAAAAAAATGGAAGCTGAAAGGCGCGAATAAAAGACAATGTTCTCAGCGCTAGTTGCGGGTGTAACTGACAGATGCCATGTCTTTGTTAGCAAGTTTATCCCCCGGGGACGAGTTTGTCTTAAACGGCTGGTCTATTTTTCTAACCCTGGGGCGGTGTTTTCACAGGCTTACGCCGGTAAGAAACCAGCTAGAGGCACTGGTTTCTACATACTCGTTGGTACCCACGCACCTCGCCTCTACATTGTGTTGGACCAAAGACATCGTAAAGTCTGGTTTTGTTGTTTTCACATTTTGTTTACTGTTACATGCAATATTCAAAACCTAGAGTAAAATGTCCGAGGAATTGGATAAGACAGCCAAGTCTTAAAGGAAGGAGTTGGGGGAAATAAACAAGCTTATGTTAGCAAAGGGACACTAACAACTTGAAAGGAAAGTAATGTATCTTTATTAATAAGACAGAAGCTATAATCTGCTCAATATCATGAACACATTTTGGTCTGTTTGTCGCACGACAGCGATAATCACAAAGTTTTTTTTTCTTCTGCTTGCACACGGCCGGCAAACCGGGCCACGCCGGGTGCTAATTTACGAGGGTTTTAAACATAAAAAAACCGGCGCATACCGACATTTACTACCGGCAGCTCGACCAGTGAGATTGTCACGTCGTCGTCTATACGGTGGGTGAAATGCCGGCAGGAAAGGGAAAGAAATACGGCCACAAAATTTCAAAACCCCGGGGTATTTTGATATGGCGAGATCAGGGCATCGCTGCTATGCAACATGACAGTCGAAAATGAATGATAGATCGTTGTCAACGGGGTCGACAAGTTGAAGCGGCTTTGGTCTGCGAGAAACGACCGGGCTGCGATGGGGGGTGGGGGGGGGGGGGGAGGGGGGGGGGGGGGGTAAAGTTAACATCGTCTGAGATTTCTATGGAACTGTTGAACAGATACCACGCGGTGTAGAGAACAGAAGTAACACCGTGTGGCATGGTGTCAGTAAATTAGTCAACACACCCATAAAATAACACCACTGGGTATCACAGCAGGTACGGTGTCAAATTAACAATGTCTGCCATTGCAATGGTTCGTTCCATGCCTACCACCTCTGTGGCCCAGGTTCGAATCCAGCTGGCATGTCATTAATAAACACTGATTAAAAGGAACGCTGTGAAAACGGTGGTGTTAAATTACAGTAGTGCGGTAATTATGTAGAAACATTCGGCAATTATAACGTATAGTTGACGCCATGGTTTTTATTTAGCCGGCAGTGTCAGAGTCAAGTAACCGTAACCGGCAGCGGGCTGCAATGCGCAACCCCTGTTCTAGAGGACAGCCGGCTTGATTGTTGATATTTAAACTGTTGATCTAAAATCAAATAAACACTATGATAAATGTATATGCCACTATATACATTTTGTCTTTAATGTAAACGTTTTTTTTTTAGATGCCCGATACAGACTCCTCGGCTAAACTAAATGCAACGTCGGTTAATGGCCCAGATTCCATTAAAAATCGAACGCTCATCAACAGCTACATACGGCGTACTATAATGAGCGCACTGTTGAACTATTTTTTTTGGGGGGGGGGGATTAGAAAGAAAAAAGTTAATTGATACAAAAAATGAGTTTTTATTTATACTGTCAATTCTTGTCGCTAAGTAATGAGTCTTTTGATTTAGTGTGACAATTGCATTTTATTTGGTTAAATTGCGGTAATAATTTAATCGTCATCAGCCAATTAAAATAAGACATTATCTCTGTACAGGCGCCTAAGGTAACTAATATCTTAGGAATCTTAAATCGATGTGTTTTTTGGTATACAAAAAGAAGAATATTGCCTCATAAATCACGTTTTTGAATACAAGACCTCAACATTTTGCTGTCTAACTTTTATAACTCGAACTAAATATTGATATTACGCGGCTGAGTTTGTGTACAAGACTCGCTTTTCATCACGGCAGGCGCAAGGGGAGGCAAGGAGCCGACTGGACCGGAGACCCGGCTACATGGCTCTGCGGGCCCGCCCGCGCGGATCGCCTGGCCCCGGTAGACGCGGCTTCGTTGAGTGATGAAAATGTCTCTCGCACTTCGTTTGACCGATCATCGGTCGAGTTGAACACTAAGTGATCCGTGTGAGAGCCGGTATACGGTAAACAACCGGTTTGGGAGGAAACTTCTGTTGGAGGGTGTTGGGGAATTCAACCGAATTTCTCTGTCTGTCCTCCAAACAAATTATGTTCTTTTACGTGACCCCTGAGAGTATTTTAAAAGTGGATGTTGTTTGCATCTGGTTTTGGTCGATGCTATTTTTTTTTTGCCGAGACAATTTTAAAAAAGTATAAAAGCACGAATATGGCAACAAGATTAATCTCACTTGCACATTGTTTTACGAAACTCTTACATTTTCGTAAACACAATAGCTCTGGGAGTTAAATAAGGATAAAAGCTGCCCGATAACATGTCCTCAATTTCAGACACCAATGGTGACCAATAAATTTAAAGCAAAGATGCAAAGATGACAATATGCAAAGATGCAAAGATGACAAGATACAAAAGCATTGTTACCTGAAATTCCAACAATAGTTCTTATTTTGGTGTGTGAAATTCAGAGAAAATAAAACCAAACAAAGAATGCTATCAAGAACTATGGAGGCATACCTAAGAATGCAACATTAATTTTATGAAGGAACAGTAATACAAAATAAAAAATTACTACAGCATTTTAAAAGGAACATTGTTTACGACGTGCACTCTTCCAAACGCGCGAAAAGTCACCGCGTTTGGCGCAAGATACTCAACGCAAGAAAAACGTGCCCAGCTCCAAGCTTCCGTTCCGTCCGCAGCCGGCTGCGTTTCGTCCGACCCAAAAACATACTGAAATTCGCACATTAAAACAGACCGTATGTTTACATTAACAAGACCGAACCGATAACATTAAACACTCGAATTGGTGTCTCGGGGGTAATTTTGCAAGTCGTAAAAATAAAAACCGAGAAAGTTCTGATCGAATTGAAAGCAACACAACATACAAAGAGCACAAAAAAAGTGCAGTTTTACCAAAAAAATAAAAAATCTTTGCAACTCGGCGCCCCAATACGTGCAAGAATGTACGCAATCCGTGCAGCATGCTGAAAACGGCTAAAATTGGTTAATGATACCATTCTCCGATTTCACGATTCTTACTCCTTTTTTAGTGTTACATGTTTTATTAAAGATTTTATAAGGAAGATGTGTTCGGCAAAAAAACGTTTCCAAAATCTGTTAAAAAAGCACCGACCGTCAGAGTTTGAGAAGCGGCTGATATGATATAAACCAACGGCATGACATTCTGAAGACGACCAACCTCCGACGTTTAAACAATTTACCGACTGCCAGTCTAATTAAAACATTGGCCATATAATATAAATCTTTCGGTTCTTTAATCATCATAATAAAAAAAATGACAGCTCACGCCAACGGACAAGAACAAGCTGCAATAAATGAAAAATATTGGAAAGGTCCTTCGATTTTCTTATCTTCCAAATATGTCTTGCAGACGTAAATGTACAATTTGACCGGGTATTCCAAGAATAAGAATACGGGTAGGGCCTATTTGCATGTGTCGGGTTCCTATATACGCGTTTTTAATTAAAAACCGGCCTGAAAAATGCCGAAATAAAATTTACAAATATATATATTTATCCTATAGATTGTCAAGAGATCTCCCCTCGACTCTATAATTTTACTGGACGATGAAAGAATGCAAGAAGCAGAACACACACATTCAAAAAAAAAAAAAAATGAGACCGCTTTGCTCAACACGACAGGATGCCAGGAAGCCATGTGTGGGCGAAAACTGACAGATGAACTGAAAGCGCAACGGTCCAAAACAAAACAACACCAAAAGAACCTCACGCTAAAAGTAGCCGATAACGTACTAGCCTAGGAAAACCGCAGGGTCTGAGCAATGCGATAATAAACACGACGTAGGGTTACTGTTCCGGGACTCTGATAACTATAAGCAAACAAAAAGAGTGAATATTACGCGCCCGTCAACACTATAGTCTTTATTTAAAACAATTTTTTGTTATCAAAGCCCGGGAATTTTTGGTATTTCTGTCTTCCTCACGGAAGCTTTGTTTGAAATGTTGCCGTTATGCGTAGGGTTACAAACAAACGACTTTCGCTTTCGCAATATTTTATGCAGTTTTTCTGTTATATTTACAATCGACAGGCGGATTAGTTCACATTTTAAGCAACAAATACATTTCCCGCTGTCTGTTTAGAGGAATTTGAACGACGGACGTTCCAAAGGATGGTTCAAACAATTTTAAAGAAGATTTTGTTAAGACTGAAATATCAGGCATATGTAAAATTTAGACATATTTTATACATAATGAAGCACGATATGTGGCAGAGAAAACCCCCCTCTTTTGTGTTGACCATTGTGTTCCCGGAATCTCAGGAATTCCTTTTAGGTTTCAAGGGGGATGGGTTAGGTTACAATAGTGTTGAGTGCGTATAAAGTATAGGGATAAGAGGGGGGGGGGGGTACCCCTCTGCCACATATCGTGCTGGGTATAATTTTATAGTAACGCATTTGCTAGCTTTTCCCTGATTATATCTCATCAATATTATTTTTTTTTTAAAGTTTTGTTTCACTCTCAGATGAAAATTGTTAGTTAATTAAAAATATTATTCGAAGGCAGAAGATTGGGGGTCTTGATCATAACATCGTGAAATAATTCCTCTTTGTTTATCTTTTTCTTAATCGGCATATCCAGATCAATTAGTTTCAATTCTCTTCCCATCTCCAGGTCAACTCTTTCTGCGTGCCCATCCCAACCAAAGAAGACCGCGCGCAACCCACAAAAGCCACACCGTAATTCCGTACATCTGCTGTGGAAGATTTTTTTTAAAATACATTTCTCTTTGAAGAAACACTGAGGGAAACTAATCAAAAACAGACGACTAACTGCACGCACGGCATAAATAGAACAGCATATACATGTACCAACAGATGTTGCGTCATCTGCGCATGCGGTGCCACAAAAAAAGTATAAAAACAAAACAAAAACGTCACGCGCACGCAGCCGCAGATGTTATCAATGATGACGTCAGAGAACCTAGCCGAATCTGAACCAATCAGACGCCATGACTTATTAGGCGCGGGAAAGCACATCGATGTAAACACGAAATAGTTGTACAGAAATGAAAGTGGTTTGCATCTACCTTTTATCATAATGATAAGTATTCAAATAGTGTTTTATTTACGAGAAAAACAGTTTTCAGCGTAAACATCTAAAAATCATGTTATGACCGAGTCTCGAATCCCTTAATTCATTGCATGCAATTCTATAATTATTCTATAATAATGCATCGAGAATTATTCCTAAATCTAAAATCTATCTAAAACCGTATCCCTGTCAATTCAATTAAGGATACCTTTATTACCTATCTACATCCAGCTCGAGGCCGGTGTTGTCTTTACTCGTGAAGCAATAAAAATATAATACCATTTATATTTTAAGCATGGTCGGTTGGTTGGGTATGGTTAAAACCAACGACCCAGCCGAAACGACTAGGTGATTCGCAGGCGACGGCGAAGGCGGAAGAGAACTCGGTAGCGAGGGGAAGTAGGGAGCGATTAACCAATTATGCGGCACTGGTGGGGCCCGACGGGGTAGCGCGATGGGCAGGCCGGACCCCTAACAGCGCCCTCACGAGAACGGTAAACATTGGATAGACGCACGCTGAGACGGCGAAGGACGCACTGACATTGTTGCAAGGCTGTGCTACCGAGGCCTACGTTTGTCGTATAGGGAACCAGACTGATCTATGGAGTGGGTTGACGAGTCCCAATAGCTCGAGAATGGTATACGTGTTTAAGAAGAAGAAAGCAATACGTTCCAGGTTATTAGAAGTTTGTTTGCGCACAAGTCTATTAAAATGCCTCCCAAAGAATCTAGGTAATTATAATATAGGCTATACATAATATATTTCTGCGTTCGAGCGACGTTAGTCGAACTATGGTTAACTATAGTTCGCGCCCGAACTTGCTCCTGAATGTCGTCAGTTGTAGTATAGCGTGATCTCAGACTCAGACGTGAATTTCAAATCTTGACTCGTTGGTATCGTATTGCGCATGCCTCAGTAAAGATGATTAGCAGAATGGCAAGTCACGTTAGAGGGTTTAACTAATAGGGAAAAAGACTGCAATTTTTTTACAGAAATCAGATTTGTATATCGCACTGGCCCCAAATTGCTTCTTTTGTCGGTCAGTTTCTCCTCTTGTTGCCAGGGGTGATCAAAGTTGCAATTGTCAGACGGACTTCCCCTTATCCCCCCCCCAAAAAAAAAAAAAAAAAAAAAAAGAAAGAAGAAAAACCAAAAGAAGACAATTGCGACGGTTCATGATTGACTTCCGTTCTCCGCCAACCACACCAAGAAAGAAAGATAAAAAGACAAGAAAAACTATTGACGGACTAGCGACCACAGGATCCAGATTTGGTCATCTTCTTATTCGCTTTCTTATGAATATGGACAATGGGGAGACGAAGATTAAATAAGATTGTCCGTGTACGGAGATTATTAGGCCTGTTTTGTGGGTGGGGAATTATAAAAAGACACGATTTAGCGGGACAGTGGGGCATTAGGAAAGAAAGATTAGTTATTGTTAGAGTATTGACGCCCTCGCTAATGATGACATTAGGGAAGAAAAGACGGACAATAGGGAATTTGATAGAAGCAATGGGTTGTGTGAACGGTTGTCGGACTTATGTAAGAAGGGGAAAAGGAGGAACCAGGGATTTAGCGGGCCGGATGCTTTGTCGTCGACCGCATCTGCCGGCCCGTCTCACGGCCAGATGGACTGATCGCTCTGGCCATTCGACAGCGTCATTCTCAGGGTCTAACATGGTGATAATCCGACAGGCACTAAGATGATAGGAATACAGTTAATACACCACACACAAAATGGCAGGAGGCACAAAGATAAAGAATAAAACATTGATTAGTCATTAGTCATTGAGCTATTTAGTGATGTGCATTCTGTTGTTTCGTGCTTTTTCTTGAAATATTCTCCTATTGGCTGATGAAATCAACGTCTTCATCATTATTCACAATAATGTGCGAACGAGTATCTCACATTGTAAAAAGGTTTCACAATATCTGTATAATTGAAGATATATCTATAGCCTAGTGATTTGGAATACAAAATAAAGAAGAAGAAGCGATTCGCTGTCTTTATGTCATGTCTGTGCCTCCCCCCCCCCCCCCCCCCCTCTAACGGAAGCACACTAGACAAACGAAACGCCAATAGGAATGACACACGCACACACATCAAACAAAAATCAACTTTAAACATTCCCCCACTTCGGAATCAAAGTCTTGTGTAAATAAACAAAGCCGTGTTCTGCTTATTTTGAAATTGGGGAAATATGGCCGGGGACTTGACAGGGGTTGCGAGGAGGGTATAGCGGGGTCAGACCGGCTAGCGGGGGCCGTGTACGCGCGGCGCTGCCGGGCCCCTACCGAATTTGGTCACAAATCGCCCCCGATCCGTTAATGTTCTTTTTCCTCCGGCACACCTCCAACTTCTTGAGATCGTTTATCATCTTTTCGTCGTGCCCTCTTTTTTCTTCTACCCCGCAACGGTGCGCCCAATTTATTGTCAAAAGTCTTGTAATGTGTGGCAGTGTATATTACCTTTTGTCTGTAAACCAAAGCGGGTAGGCACTCACCGCGTTAGGGGGACAGGCTCTTTTGTTTGGAAAAGACAGACCGAGTAGTGGGGATATTTTCGAGTCCCTAGCGCGTTGGGTGTTCAGTAAAGGTAGAACAAGGTAAAATTGGGTTAGGGTATAATGAAAGAAAATGTAGAAGAGGACAAATTAGGGTGATGCTGAAAATTTTAGAATTGTTGAGTGTTCTGAGTTTGAGATTAGAGAGATTTCAGTTTACACACAAACCCTATGGGTTGTCCCCATAACGCTATGTACCAAAAGAACGATAAATTAACCGATATCGGTTATTAACCGATAAATAATTTGTAAGACTGCGCAAATGAGTAGTAGGCCTAAAGGAAGATGGAAATTGACTAAAAACATAACTAAGCTTTTATCACCACGCAATGAAGGTGAACATTTGTTTTCCTGTATACAGGCCAAAGAATGTCACACAATATTACATCGTGTCAGTTACATAATGTATCATTCAATTTTAGATTTTGGCACTTCATCGACGCGTATTTACGATGTATAAGTCAGTGTTGTCCCAAGAGATTCTTTCGAAAAAAAAAATATATATCACTGACTCGGCTTGGACTCGAGCCAAAAACCTCCCGCTTTGTAGTGCAGATGTCGCACTGAACAAAACCTGCAAAGTGCAACACATTTCTTACCCTCTAAACTGACGTTTATCAAAACTGTCAAACACCAGGTAATTGTTTTCCTCATTTATACGACATTTCCAGTTGCTAAGAAACAAAGAACTTGACTTGCAGTTTATTGAAAAAATTGCCATTACGAAAAATCATAACAAATACTACAGTATGATTTATGTGACAAATGATTGTTATAGGAACGTACGCAATCGCTGAGACAAACTGTATACTGTAGCTGCACCCACACCCCTAACGTCACCTAATACTACAAAATACATGTACTACAAAATACATGTACTACAAAATACATGTACTACAAAATACATGTACTACAAAATACTACAAAATACTACAAAATACTACAAAATACTACAAAATACTACAAAATACTACAAAATACTACAAAATACTACAAAATACTACTTGAGTAAACTGTAGCGTGTATAGTACATTTACTACTACCACTGGCCTATACAAATTGTGTAGTATTTTGTAATAGTAGTACAATGTACCCTAATTAAATGCATACGGGACCTCACAAGAATCATCAACCACAATAAATAAGAAGTTATGATGATACTTCAAAATGGAGTGAAGGACAAACTGGTACATGTACTAAAATCCACAGTCAGTATATAATAATTGTTTAACCCTGAGAAAAGTGCAAGTGTATTGTTCATCAACGCAATTTCACGGACTTTCAACTGTTGACTTGCATTGACTTGTTGTTTTCTGATGGCTCTTTTTTCATAATTTCATAATTGTAAGCTCACAGTTAGTGACGCGTCAACGCCTGCAATATGGACACACGCGAACCTTTTTATTTGTGGAGGTCAACGACAACAAAACCCAAAATATCAATTTTGTGGATCTTAACCATTTGATCAGAAAGGTTCCACCCGAGTTGCATCCCCTAAAAGGCCGAATTGTTCTGAGGAGAATGAAGGCGACAGGTGAAACTCGTCACGTGGAACAGTCCGAACGAAACACAATTGTTGTTTGGTTCAAGTTGGACTTGGCTTATATTTAGCCTAAAAAAGTGTGCCGACCAATTTCCTCCTAAACCTCAAAATGCATTCGTGGACAAATAAAAACCGCAAAAGCAGAGGGTTAACAGAGAAACGATCAGACGGAAAAATATATTCCAATTTACAAACTTCCAACAGGTTTTTTTGGCTTGATATTAGTGTGTGATATATAACTGCCACTCGCTTCCTGTAATCGAACATGTATTCGCATTTTTGTATCACTGTGGGGACATGGCTTTGTTCTCGTGTACAAAATGGTTAGAAAGTCGAGCACGTTTTTCAAAATGCTCCCATTTTAACCATAATTGTTTTCCTGGGTTGAAATTTCGACCCAATATACCCTATATTATACCCTAACCCAAACACTAACTCTAACCCACATCCTAATCCTAGTTTTTGAGTAATTTAAGTAAAATCCAAAAATCTAATTCGTGAAATTCCCAGTGGAGACCTATTCATCTATAGAAATTTACCCTCCGGAGGCGTTTTGTCTCCATTGTACACATTGTGTTTATGTCTACAGAGGGTACCGTATTTCGCACCACTAGCGTTGTACACGTCACAGTCACATTAAAATATATATCAAACCTGTGCACCTAATGCATTTGTACAAGAGTAGACTCAGCACTGGTAATTCCAGTCTTCTGGTAATTTCAGTCTTCGACAGAACATTTTTCTTTTCACCCAATTCTGTAAAAGGGAGGAACTCCAACGACCTTCCACCAAAGGGCATTCAATGTCGCAGACGGGAGGCATAAATTTGATAATCTGTGTATAATACCGGCTTGTTTATTTTCCCACATTGCTGTTTAGATGACAGTTCACAATGACCATTTCCACCGAGTACATGAGGTGAAATGTTCATGTTTCGCTTCCCCTTCTTTTGTGTACTTTTGCATCATTAGGTCCATTAAAACCCACTCGGGGAGAAATTGATTCCAAATACCCATAGATCTCGTAAAAAACAACAACCTACGACTGTTTCGAAATAAAATACATTACGGCCAGTTCTTAGAGCAGATTTTTGTTGTTACACACGCATTTTGTGTGTTACAACTTATTTATACGACTGTTCGTTTCAGATTATTAGGCCTAAAGCAAAGAACCAAACAGAAATATAAAAAATCATTACAACAAAATTAGAATACGAAACGAAGTCAACGGTTCATGAAACAGGAGCCGAATACAAACTTTTACTAAAGTGTTATCAAATAGAAAAAGCTTTCGTTCATTGACGTGGGAACGTAAAATCGCGTAACCATGCATAAAATTCAACCCAAAAAGAGTTCACCTCTTGAGAATATTATGATCACAAAAAAAGAAAAAAAGGAAAAAGAAAAAAAGGGGAAAAAAAAAAGGAAAAAGAACGGTACTCGCCACTCTTTGATAATTATCTAAACATGAGGTTTCCGCATTCGAAAAAGCCTATAGGATGCGTCAACCTCACGAAAACCTCATAATTACGTGATTTGCATTCTCAGTATTTCATTCTGCATTCTGCATTTTCCTTACCTATACACATCGACACACTCGTCACAGAAACCCACTCCCCGCGTTTTCTGAGGTCTTTTCTAAATGTTGTTTAAAAAAAATGAAACCTACAGAACGTCTGAACCTCAGACAAACCTCATAATTTGAGATGTGACCAATACTTGAGGTTAAATATAAGCATATTCCTCCAACGGCAATCACGAGGTACAGTTTGCGCGATTCGAAGGAACAGCTTGCCTGAAGTACATACGAGTCTCGTTGATATCAACAGCTTGGAGGTATACATGTGTACATGTACATTTTGTATCCCACAAGAAATAGTCCCGAATTTTGATTTAAACATTTATATTTCCACTTTCAGACACCAAAGTGTGATATAAATGCTAGCTAAACAGACAACATCATTTCCTTTGTGTGAATATAATTCGTCCGTAGGAATAAAAAACTAAAAAAACAAAAAAAACAATAGAAAGTGTACGGAACTCTAGCTTGTAAACCGTTATAGTAAGCTGACTGCCATAGCGCGGCAAATAAACTTGAATCTTTACTAAAATCCTAATTCCGGTTCTGTACACGGTGTCTCAGCTGACTGCGTTAATTGATTGGCTTGCCGTAACAAAGGGCGCGTATATTCCTCCCTCCGGCAGAAAATGTCGTCGAACATTTTGAGTCAGAAAATGCGACGATCCGATTTGCGTGTGGCGAAGGAAATAGACATCTTTTGTTCATGTCGGTAAATTATTCATTTATATTTTAATTCCGCGAGTGTGTCAAGTTGGGACGAGTGTACAAAATGAAGTAATATATGAGGCAGAGGGAACTCTCTCTTTGTGTTGGTCATTGTGTTCCTGGATTCTTAGGAATTCGTTTCAGATATCTAGGGGGTAGGGGGGTGTTACGGTAACAATAGTCTGTAGGGTATAGTGACAAACGTTTTAAGACGGATTTAAGACGTTGTTTTCCCCCTCTGGTACGAAAAGCTAGATAGGCTTCGAAATACAACTTTGTCCTTAAAAACAAAGAAATGTTTGAAGGAGAAAAACAACCCAAAGTGTAAGCTTAATTTCATACCAAGTTATAATTTGTATCGAACTGCAATGTTCGCATTAAACGTATCCCGTTCAATCACTCTGTTTTTCGTCAAAATGAATTGTTATCAATGGTGACATTGTATTTTTCATCGCGTGGGACGCGTCAAATGGCCTACCGACTTAATCTTGAGTGATTTTTCTCCTTTCCGCTTCACCGACCGGATCCGTTCTCTGGTCACAATTCCCTGTCAACTGCGGACGAAAAACACCCTCTCGGGCCCCTGCCAATCTTGTTCAATCTTTTTTTGTCGGGATTATCGTCTCGATGAGCGGCGAGATGGGTCTGCACAGCATGCACAGATAACTGCTCTTACGCAACGGGGTTTGACGTGATGGGCACCGAGTCTTATCATCAGCGGTACGGTAATCTGACAGCAGCGGGTCCCACTGCGGCCTGTGGTGGGTCCCACCCCTTCCTCCCCGCTAAATACTTATATAATAGCGGGAGACGGGAAATAGCTACTTCAAGCTTCTTCCTTTTTTTGGCGGGGGATCACGGGGATTAAAGTACATGTAGTTCTAGAAATTACGTAAGGCCTACTCGTATACATAACATTCTTCCTTCGAACGTTTCTGAAGTTGACATACGACAGAACGAAACGAGCAGCCTAACTGGAAGGGCTGTACACTACGGTATTGTGATGATGGGGGATTAAGGGATTTCTGCAACGTCCGGTGCAAAGATAACCGAACCTTGTTTTCAATTTTATTTCGGCCAGTTTGATAAACTATGCAGAGACCGGTTAACCTTTATAGACATTTCTCTCGACAATGCTGTTATTAAGAAAATCCAATGTAGTATCTTCTTACCTCTGCAGTAGTCGCCGACCGAGTCCACTCCCTTTCGCTTCCGGGGTCTGCCCTTGTGCACGCTCACACCCATGCCGTTGTAGAACCCGACGGGGGCGCAGGGTGGGGACGGCCCGGGGGTCAGGGGTCCCTGATAAGTGGGGGTCATCCCCTGGGAGGGGAGGGGTTGATGGGAGAGGAGGGGTTGATGGGAGAGGAGGGGTTGATGGGAGAGGAGAGGTTGGTGTGAGATGAGGGGTTGGTGTGAGATGAGGGGTTGGTGGGAGGGAAGGGGTTGATGGGAGGGGAGGGGTTGATGGGAGGGGAGGGGTTGGTGGGCTGGGTGAGGCTGGTTCTCCACATGGTGTTTGCGGTGGTGTTGCGGCTCGCCGGGGCCCAGGGCCGAGCTCTCGTAGTGCAGTCGACAGTAGACCTGGGCGTCCCGCATGCCGTAGTAGTCGCCTGTGGTCAGGTTCCTGCCGCAGGCCCAGCAGGTGAAGCAGGACAGGTGGTAGACCAGGCTCCGGGCCCGCATCACCATCTCGTGAGCAGCGATTCCCGTGCCGCAACAGGCGCATTTCTTAACGCCGAACCTCCTGTTGAATCAGAAGCAAAGACCAGAAATCAGAAACTCCCAAAATTTGTGATAACCTAATTTGACTTTCAAACTTTGTTGTTATGGTCATCTAAGCGTCCTGTTCCTCGTATTAATATGTGTACTAATCACTCAGAAAACCAACGTAAACTATTATTATTTCGCACAAAATATGAAACATGTTTACGTTGCGGTTTGGTTCAAGAACTGACATCATGAACGTTTGACCATTCAATTCATTTTGACAATTCAGACGACATTCATATTCATCTCAACAAAATGACAATGGAAAGCAAAGTCAAGAACAACTAAACGACAAGAGGTCGATTAACAGCAAGCAAAGGACAACAAAAGATAATATAATATTATTAAAACAAAATCTACCTCTCCTCTTTCACCAATATCTCAAGTTGTACAAAATATATAAAGCACTTCTAAAAAGAAAGACGAAATCTCAAGCCGGTCAGGTATGTAGGCCTATACCACATTTGTTTTCTTTTGTACAGTTATTGTCGGCATGCTAACTGCTGGGTCATTCATCCACCGCAACAAAAACTGTTTGTTTATTTTACTAATGTCATAAATTATGACATGACTAAAACAACGGATTCTTCGGCTCTTAACCTCTGACCCTCCCGGAGTCCCAGGAGCCGCCATCTCGATGCTCGGGCCCACGAGTTCAGATTTTGTATTGTTTACTGTTGAATCCATGCAGAACTATTTGTTTTATTCACTTCAAAACTTGAGACATCTTAAGGGCTTTCCAGTAGCCCCCCCCCCCCCCTCCCACCTGAACTCTAACCTTCGGATGTATATTTGTTAAGCGTTCCCTGAAATCAAAGCCCAAGGTACGAGGAAAGACAAACAAGGATCGGGCGGGCCAGGTGTGGAGTTGCCCGGCGCAGCGGGGCACACGTCCCCGCGAATTTCACCCCTATCGCTCGGGAGAAGAAACAGGCGTCTCGAAAGAAATACAAATATCGACCGGGTGGTTGGTGTCAAAAGGAAACCGCTTGCCAAGGAATAGAACTGTAAATAAATCTGTTCTTCTGTGAAATTTACAATGGATGTAATGATGACAGTGTAATTGTAGCTACGGAATTCTCATTCTCAGAAAATCTTGTTTTGTTTTAGCATCCATTTTTAAACACCTCAAGTGTTGTCATCAAAATTACAGAATTTATTTCGGGTAAAATATAAACAGAGCTCTTGACTTGACGGCTGACACCTGCCAAGGACCTCTCGGTCAATGACCTTGAACCTTTGAGGCGCATTGAAATGGCCCTAAACTCGGTAAAAACAACAAAGAACCTTTAAAAGTTCCTTTCCAACTGGAAAAAATTACAAGATTTTTGCGCGAGTTTGAAATGGAGGAAACGATTGTTTATTATTGTTAAAATGTTACCCTAATTTTTGAATGCTAAATCTAAGTTTGATGTTAATAATTTGTGTGCTGATCCGGGAAAACCATGTTTGGTCAGTTTCGAACATTTTGTTAACAGCTATATATAGGGCCTACACGAAATACGCATGCGTGAAATGACATCAGTTAGTTAAATTTACAAACAATGGATATTAGTATTTCACAGCGTTTCTACAGATAAATAGAAGTATAATAGTTAACCACGTCGTTTTCTCTTAAGCACATTCGATATTGGCTGGCTTGTATCTATCAAAAATGCAGACGTTGGTGGAAAAACAAAAAACCCAAAGAAACCCAGTATGCGATAGGTACAGGATACTTGCCACAGGGCGAGACACACTTTGGGTGTACATCATTAAAGGCTCTGGCAAATTAAGCGGAACAAGTTGTTTAAATCGAGGCGACGAGAATAATTTGTGAGAATGTGATTCATGTCTGGCCCGTCATGATGCGAGGTAGACACGGGCACGCCCGGACGGCCGTGAAAACTGCAGAATTGCCCGGCATAATCGTTGTCGCACCGAGTAGCCGCATTATGCATACAGGTTCAAATTCTAGCCTATCGCAGAGCTTGTTACAAAGCGGAGACTAGCCAATCAGAGGCAACGGTGGGTATAATGAACCAATCACAAAGCACTCGAGTAATCGCAACACAAACCAACAGCCAATCACAAACATCGTGACTTCATCAACAACCGACCAATCAAACTTCTTCATCTTTACAATAGTCAGATCTTCGGCCAAAACAAACTTTAATTGTTTTTTTTTGTTTAAACCGACGTTTATCAATGTAGCTTTAAACAGCCATCTAACATTCTTGCTGACCCCCAACAAAATCAGTAATATTCTTTGTATAAACGTTAGTAGCGGCTAACTTTTCTGAATAGAGGAATTATATAGGCCTATATAATAAATAAAATATAAATACTGTACCAGCTTGCCTACATTGCCAGAGGCGGCAGTTGTATCCAGACGTTAATATTTACAGCGGAGCGATGCTCAATTATGATTATTGGCAGTATAGAGGCTCGATAGAGCGGAATCGAAAAGGCTGACTATAGGTAAAATTCTAGAAAACAATTTGTTTAAACTGAATTTTAAACTATAATAAATTATGGTGATTTCGAAAAGCAGAACCTAAATTGAGGCCGGTTACCAACCAAAATGCAGCAGTATACGTGTACAGTATAGCTGGTTCTCACCTGATTTATGTTTAGCACATAAACTTGCTAATACCCCAGTCACAGTTAAAGCGGAGCCCGGGCGGCGTGTGCGATTTCTGGGCATCGGCCGGCGTGTAGAGGTCGGCGAAAGATCGTGCGATATGGCGGTCACAGTCACAATTAAAAGTGCCCCGTACGCTGCCATGACGGGTCAGTTTGCGATGCGAAACGCCGCACCAGGTTTTAAGTCCGAGTTAAAAGTAACTCGATGCCCGCCCGATGCCAAAAAATGATTCGGCAGCCGCAAGGAGTCCCGTGGGGCCCCGGCCGAAAATGCCTAGAAATCCGCCGCAAACTAATCGCAAACCCATCGCAAGCCAATTGTGACTGGGGTATTAGCGATATTTTTGCCGAGGCCACAGTGGGCATTGACTGACGTGGACTGTTGTCGACCAAGTTGGTATCTGTCAGTTTCTATAATCCCCCCCCCCCCCCCTCCTCCTTCCACACCTTACCCCTCCCATCAATTCCTAACCGGTCTGCCAAAATAGTGAACATGTATGCAAACAAATCCCCACCCCATCCACCACCACATCCTACACCCCCCTCCCAGACTAGGAAGACCCCTAACCAAACCCCCGCAGGAATCTGACAAGTAGAAGGACGAAGGTGTGTTTATCGATGGAGGAATAAGAGCAGACCCCTCGATGGTTTATCGGAAAACAAAACTGCCAGGTATCGCCACGGATGCGCGAAGGCCGACCGGACACGGGGGTAAGCCTACAAGCTTCGGCCGGGTACGTACTTATACACGGCACAAGCGGGAGATTTTATCCCTGGTAAAAAACACAGAGTGACTCGTGTGCCGGTTTGACTGTTTCACTCAGTGTTTGGTTCTGAAGGGGGGGGGGGGGGGGGGGGGAGTCAGGGTCATTTACGCACCCAGGACATGCCAATCAAAGTCACTCGTTTTGAAAACAGTAGGCCTACAGGAAAGTAAACAAATAGTGGTGGTAGTATAACACATAGAGCTTTAAATTCTGATCATTTGTGATTTGCTCTATATAGTCCGTGCATTAATTAAGGTATACCACTTTTCATAGATAACGAAATAATCTTAATTTTTTTTTTAAACTTCACCTACGTAATACAAAGGGTTACTTAGATTTTTGTCACAATCTGAATGTTAACTGATTTTTCTTAAAAGGCTAATAACAATAAGAAGTTTTGGGACCCCCCCCCCAAAAAAAAAAAAAACCCAAAAAAAACCCCACCCACCAAACAACAACACAGATTACAAAAAAATAATAAATGACACTTATATCACCTTTCATTTTTACTATACAAAAAAAATCATCCATTTTTAGACTCTAATATAAAATCTTCCCCGAAAACAATAACAGACTATTGCGTCCGGATATAAATACTACCAACACAGACAAAATAGCGTTCGGCATCACAACATTTACGACTGCCGCTCGGAATTCTTTGTGAATGATTTCTATTTTCACCCTAGGCATCTAGCTCTCTCTCTGTATGCGCAAGGACGGTAAGTCGGCTATATGAGTCCACCTCTGTTTGTTTCAAGAGAAAATAATAATAATAACCGAATATTTTAGGAAAGGCTTTGATCTTCTGGCGGAAACTAAACACTCCACTCGCCCAGGGCGAAGAATGAAATATGCTCCCCTCGATACGAACCTAAAGGTGTGCTGCGGTCTTAAGATGAAGGAATTTACGGGTCCTCTCCGCATCTTGGCAGATTTAGGACCCTTTCTGGTCGACCCTTGTGACCTGAGCTCTCCCCGGCCCTTCAGTAATACATATTTGTGTTCGTTTTATTTTATTATCGTATCTGGCGAGCCGCCTTGTCAGATCCCTGATGCGCGACTATCCGAGTATAAAGGTATCCCCTCTCGAGCGTATTTTCTTATTTTCGCGGGAGTAGCGCGCTCGGCTCGTATTTTACCGCGGTGCGGTTTATCCTTTCATCGGCCGGGGGACATGGAAGATATATGGTGCTCGGTCTTGACGGACTTAGATCCGCAATATTTATCGCACGACAAGGTGATATCCAAGTACGATTTCGCCAATAAAACCCATCATAAAACTCGACAACCTCTCGAGTCAACACGATATGCTTTCATATTTCAACTTCAAAATCAAAGGCAGAATTTGCATTCCGACAATTTGCCAACCAAGATAACATGAAAGCTAACAACATTTATCAAAATCTGTTTGGAATAATCTTAACCGAGAAAGCGGTTTGGGTATACAGATTCAAACAGTCGTCAATCAAGAATGAGACGAGTTGATTTAATACGCGCGCTGCCGCGTATACATGTACATATCTGCAACACACATAGATATTTAACCCGTTATATGCATTCATTCAAATAGACTAGCGCCGCACGTGCGATCTGAGTTTGAAAGAAACAAATTCAGATAAATGGATAATTTGTGTTCGTACATTTCAAACCTATATCGCTACACTATAGGTGACTTTTTCCTGTACGTTTTAAGTGTATTGCAGTAACAAGCAGAAATCATTGTGCAACCACTATACAAAACGCGAACGGCATTAATTTTTGGGTACAGTACACAGTACTACAAAATACTACACAATTCTTATATGCCAGTGTAGTATAGAGTATTGCATACTGCAGTTTATTCAAGTAGTATTTTGTAGGATTAGGTGACGTTAGGGTTAATGCAAGATGAAGTGTTGTCTCGTTTGTTCAGAAACGGCCTTTTTTTCTCTAAAGTTATAGGGGTGAAAAATTCAACAGAAAAAAACACCCATCACCGTAACGATACATAATTACCAACAAAACTATATTTTTTTTTAAATGGTAAACAACATTCTTTTTTTGCCTTGATAAAAATGTTATCAACTTTTAGTTTTTGACATTTCAACGATACATCCCAAACAACCGTTTTCAAATTTAACTTAAAACGTTATTATCTACCGAAGTGCATCGTCACTAACGACCTTTTAAAGATTTTTTTTTAAATTCGAAAGACAGGGTATTCTCTCTGTCATAAAGTGCCTGTTCAAAAAGTTCACCCTTCAAAAATCACGGCCGTTGCTCGTTGTCAACTCGAGCGGTTACTACAGCGCGTAAGCTCCCAGGGGAGACCAGGGTTTTGAGGATCCCGTTACGGGGTGCATATCGCTGTTTTGTCGGCGTTGGTAGAGGTGCGAAATCCGACAAGGGTTGGCTGTGTTGCCTAAAACACGAACACCGATTAACCAACAGGATCTTACGGCTTAATTGAATTTGTCATGCACGGGTAACTTCTTGAAGGTAGTCGGCCCAATTCACGTCAATCAAACCTGACAACCGTTTCCAACTATTTCCGACCATAGACATTAGTTTATGATTGACGAAGTTTCATTTATATTTCATACATTTCTGAAAAGAGTTAGGCCTGTGTAATGAATTTCTCTCATTGTGTTTATGTAGTATAAGAAACGGGTTTCGTGGCAAAAACAAAGTGTAAAGAGAATCAAAGATTCGTAAAAAAAAAAAAAAAAAAGACAAATCTTATTTAGATAAAAAGTCTACCACGGAAATTTGACCCAATGGCCTCACCTATGCTATATACACCAAGTTTTGAGACTCTTTGATTTAGGTATGGGTCTAAAATTACTCGCCCAAGTGACTTGCTATGAAGGCCGAATCCTTATCATTTCATGATCAATCCAGGAATGTTTTCGTTCCCTTAGCCCGTTGGTATACTTTACCCGCACAATGGCAACTCTGTGATCTCTGCTGTATAATCTCAGTTTTCCTGTACTTATTGCAATCCGTAATGAGATGCACGAGACTTTATAACTTAAATGTTGGGAAAGTGGTTCGAAAAAGGCTGAGTGATAGACAAAATATTACAGATTCATTTGAGCCACAGAAGATTGTATACTACCCATTCCTATCCTCTGGGTTGCATTATTGCATTAGGCCTACACTCGGCATGTTGTTGGCTTGAATATTACAATTCCTTATCTACTGCTGCAGGAAAAGATACAAAAATGACACCGATGTTTGATCACATTTAGATAAAAAAGGAAACTCAATAACTGGACATGGTTGAATTCCATGGGGCTGCTACAGTACAGAATACCACTAAGCAGATTATCTTGCCAAGCAAAAATCAACTGGGAACCAGTTACAAGTGATATACAATGCACATTGCGTGACAATTTAAATTGGTAACCTTTTCGCGCTAAGCGAAAACTTTCGGTGCTTAGGTACACAAATTTGCTCAGCACACAAATTTGCTTAGCACAAAGAAATCTTGCTCAGAAAAAAACAGGTAATCAACCAAAACTATGTGTGCTTTTCATGCTAAGTAAAACACCAGCTGAATTAAAGTCACAAACAATATACATCACCTGAACATTTGGTTCGTAACCCTGTTTTTGCAAACTGGGAAGAATGTTCATGCTTAGCAAATTTCTGTTCATGCTTAGCAAATTTCTGTGCATGCTTAGCAACTCTATGAAATTGGCCTCTGGTTTACACGCACGCAGACAGCCGACTGACCTGAAGTAGTGCTCCTTGCAGTAGATGCCGCCGTCTTTGGCGAAGCATGTAAGTTCGTTATCCAGAGGAACTTTGCACTCGCAGCATCGCAAGCACTCGGTGTGCCACTGCTGATCGGCCGCCAGGAGGAAGTACCGGTCCTGGATTGGGCCGCCGCAGCCGGCGCACATGCAAGCCTTGGACTTGTCGTAGGGTGGTAATCGATGCCGCTGATGGGTCGATGGGGAACACGGTGACCCGTCCGGGCCCCCTCCTCCTCCTTCTCCCATGCCCCTGCAATCCTGCCCGTAGCTCTCGGGGCAAAGCGGGACCGACTCCTGCCTGTAGTTATCGGGGCAAAGCGGGGAGGAATCCAGCCCTGGTTGCTCCTGGTTCTCGGTGCCAACCGACTGCGGCATCTTGACTGGTTGCAATGTGAAATACATTCAAAGTGTCCAAGCACAAAACAACAACAACAACAAGGGTTTGCAACCAAATGAAAACCCCAGAGTACGTGATTCCGCCTCCTAGCTCGTTGCTTCCGTCGGTCGACTTTACAGAAAACTTCACACGCCAAGAGCAAAGTATAAACTGAGCTCTTGTTTGTATCCACAGGCAAAATATCAATGGTTTGGTTTGTTTAAACTCTTAGTATCTGTTATTACATCCAGGCGAACATCAGAAGATGATCTATACTAGTGCAAGACAAGCTCGATGCTGTAATTCACAACTACAGTGTAGTGGCGCCCGTGTGGGTTGGGCAACAAACCGCTGTCAGCAAGTCCCGTGGCAGAAGACAACATTCCCCTGACCGTGTAGACAATAACTAAACAGATCGCGTCAATTCATCCACAATAATAACAGCCCCTCCTGACTTCCAACCCTCTCCTTTCTGACAATCTAGTTGAGAGGATATTTATACGCAACAAGCTGCGATCACTCTCGTCCAAGTACGCGAAACTACACTACCTGTAGTCACCGCTAACATAGACAGACACCCCTTAAGTTTACGACGTATCTGGGATACCAGACTGCGCATAGAGTATACACGGGAGTCAGTACATGCTACGTACATGTACACAACATTGCAGTTTCGCACGGTGTGGTATAACCTGGTTTATTTGGTGACGGTGACAGGGTGCGTAACATACAGCGGCCGACCAACCCGGCCCCAGTCAGCCAACCAGCGCGCTCGCTGTGTGCAGTGACTCACGACCGCCTCGTGCCGAGTGAACTTGGATAATTGACAGCCAGGCGGCGCGGCCCGGGTGACAGTTAAGAGACCAGAGCGAAGAGGACCTAACCAGCTATAATTTTGACTCTGCTCACTCTGAGCTCAGAGAAGCAAGGAACAGGGAAGAGGGTCCACCCTCTAAGAACTCCCGGGTCAGATTGACCCGAAAGGCATCGAAATCTACACACTAGTCTTTTTCCGGATCAAATTTATTTTTAAGTCATTTTTAAGCCGGAAAACGACTGTGTAGTTTTGGATGCTTGTCCGGGTAAATCTGACCAAGGAGTTACAAGAGTGTAGAAGAACCACATTAAGCGTCTGTGCTCAAAACTTAAAGCTTTAAAGATGGAGAAAGAAAGACGACCAATGATCAAAGAGCCTTGGTTTTAATATCAAAGATATTCCGTGGCTATAGGAAAGAGGTTTACCATGATTACAATAAGGTGGGTGCGTGATTACAGAGGAAGCCTATAGTTGGCAAAGAGGCCTGGAAGATGTAAGGTTGTACATCTTGAAGATTTATGGTTATACATCTTGAAGATGTATGGTTATACAGCAAGAAGGGTCCACAGAAAAGAAGGTCCATGGTTATAGCAAAGACGGTCCGTGGTTATGGCAAAGATGGTCCATGGTTATAGCAAAGATGGTCCATGGTTATAGCAAAGACGGTCCATTGTTAAAGCAAAGAGAAACCATGGTTACCGTAGGTAGTTGCGTGATTACAGAGGAAGCCTATAGTTGGCAAGATGCCTTGAAGATGTATGGTTATACATCAAGAAGGGTCCATATAAAATAAGGTAGGGCCTACATGGTTATAGCAAAGACGGTTCATGGTTATAACTAAGAGGATCCATAGTTATATAGCAAAGATGATCCATGGTTAGACTTATAGCTAAGACGGTACGTCTTCTTCTTCATTCGTATGATGAGCAGCTTAACTTGTTGCTGCATACATCAGTTTGATGACATTAGTGAAAACAGGGTGGACCGCGTGAAGGTTGTCATCTCCCACCCAGACGATACGAGGTTATAGCAAAGTGTTCAAGGATCTTCAAAAAAAGAGTTCGTGTGAAAAGGGGGACGGTGGTTATAGCCAAGAGGGTCCATGGCTATATGGGCCACAGTTATAATAGTCATAATAGTACAGTATCGATCCTACTCGAGGGGAAATTTATGTTATATTTCATATTAATTACAACACAAGAGACTGGGGTGATGCTCAAACAAACTATAATTGTAAAGCCCGATGTGTTTTTAACTGAACTCCTATTATTTATAATCGACTTGTCAATTATAATTGACTTTTTGTACACTAGGATACAAGTCATATTTCAAATGTTGAATTGCACGATATTCATTGCATGCAATGAATAAGCGTGCGGAGTTAGAATACCTAGCCATGCACGTCAGGGGCGTAACAACGGGGGGCCACGGGGCCACGTCCCCCGAATGCCTGGCCCCTGTGGCAACCCCCTGTTAAAATCTTGAATTGAACACGAGTATAATATCTCTCCCCTTCATATTATGGTCCCTGAACATTTTGAGCACCTCGAGGTTTTCCTTCTAAGTCCCACCCTGGTTTACTCGACCGTGTTTTACAACATAGAGAAAGGACCATACAGACATGAAATGATAGCTTTTTGTGACAAAGACTTTTGATGGCTTTTCAGAAGACAAAGGTCCACGGTCAAAACGTCTTGCACAAACGGACGCGATGTCCGACTGCACTGGAAGCAATCTCCAACAAAACAAGACATCAAAGAGTTCATGATTTCAGATAAATACTCGGTTATAACGGACAAGAGCGTACTTTTCACATTGGCAAAACAGCATTTTGACCTGTCTACCAGCACCTTCGAAGTTTATGACAGTGAGCGCGTCATGCCCCGAGACGGTAACAATAACACCGACCCAAAACAAAGTGTGATCGATTTTTGTTTAGGAACAATGTGGGCATCATATCCCCACATCACCTGTTGCTTCCATCTGGAATGAGAACAATTCAAGATGCGAGGTTTATTTTGTGTTTTTTTATTTTTAAAATAAAGATTGAATCAAACTCTACACAATGTCACGAGACGAATCTACTGAGAATGTCCACGAATACTTCAATTTAGTTTTTCGTTATTTCTTTTTGTATTTTAACGTTAGTCAGTCACGGAATACGATGTTTATATGATGATGATGATGATGCATTTGTAAAGCGCCATCTATCTAGTTGCCTATTCCGAGGCGCTGCCAGGAACACCGGGCAAACCCCTCCTCTTAGCGATAAGTGTTACTGGGTTCTTTTACGTGCATTACACAACGCACGGGACCTACAGCTTTACGTCCCATCCGAAGGACGAAGCAATAGTGGTTTAATTGCCTTGCTTAAGGACACACGTGTCGACACCGGGACTCGAACCCACGCTCTGCGGAACAGAAAACCGAGTTCTTAACCGCCCGACCACGACACTCCACAATAAAGTCTTTCATTTTCAATTTTGAAAAGCCACATTTTAGTTTTGGAGACCAATGATTTACGGTCAGTTTAAATGAAATTAAATTAAATCAAAAATTCTACCCAAAAAACCTACAAATTATACAAATGTTGTTTTGTAACAGAAGCTCGAATTTCAACGTCCTTTATCCGACTATTGAGAGGTTTGTTGTTGTAACTGCTACCTTGCCGACAGCTCCTTCAGTTGGCCTATAAATATTGCATGCAACACGCACGAAAGGTGAACGTGCAATTCAATAACATTGCCAATATACAGATGCGTCCAAACATGCACCTTTTGCCTTTACAACCCATATATGTTAAAACCTTTTAAAAACAAACAATCCAAACTATCTCATCAGGATAAACCAGTTTACCAAACGAGTGATAATTCTATTCGTCTGAACAAATGTGACAATAATTATACGAGATTCCAAGCTATTGTCAAGTCTAGTGTACGATTTCCCAAAACAACACACATTAGTTTCAATTTGTTAGTAAGTCCAGCTTTTAATGCACGCATCTGCTATTATTATAGATTGAATTATGCAATACAACAAAACTCAATCAGTTTTAAGTCAACGACTGTTGACTGCGCTCCTTTCTTTAGTGCTAGCACGGTCACACGGCAGTATACAATGGCCAATTGTGTGTTTATAGATCCCTTCGATTCAGCACAAGCAAAGTGTAACAAACCTGATAAATGCCTAATACCCTGAATTACATTTTCAAAATTGGCGATCTAATAAAGCAGATTTTTTTATATTTTTATATAATATAAGAACGCTGATTACGTGCGGGGATTTGGATTTACTGCGCTGTTTTGTAATGTTTTTTCTTTTTTTTTACGAAGGAAAAAAATGTTGTCGGAGGAGCGCAGACCGCGCAGCTGCAAGTCGCCGCGCCGTTGATCGCGGCGATCGTCCCGCCAGGCTTGCTTTTGTGTCCCGCTAACGTAGCGTGAACGCCACCGCAGGCTGCTCGGCAGGGGTGTTGTTATCACAGGGGCGTCGGATACAAAAGCGACTGAAGCTAATATAGCCCACCTTCCCAACCCGGTCTATAACCCCTGCAGTTGTTTTTCAGGCCTTTTTAAAAGTATTTGTCGTGACTTTATTGTGTTTTTATCCTTTTCCTCACTGGTGCACGCTAAAAAGCTGAAACAAAATCGTAATATTAGCAAACGGCTTTTACTTAGTTGTTAAATGTTCAGCTTTATAACGAGTTGCGCTCCTAAAACTCACCTCAACACCTACAATTTAAAGGTAGGATAAACCATTCGCAGATATCATAACAATTTACTACCGAATTATTAAGAAATGTCTTACTCATTTGAAAGTAAATAACAATTTCAGGCATCCAGCAAAAATATTGCGCTAGATATCCTGTAACCGCCGAGTGTACAGTATTCGTGCCAACGAAGAATAAATTCAACTTTCGGCATTTCAATACAAACAAATCACGTCACGATATTTACCGAACCAGTATCCGTAAAACTCGGCTAGGAGATTGCGACTCCGCCTAGGGTCACAGTCGGTCACAGTCACGCACAGCATGGGTGCGTCAATACCCAAACAAAAATAACAACATAAAAGCACAAACAAATCAAAAGAGTGCGTTTATACCGCAAGAAAATACTCGAGAAAAAAAGGGTCCCCCCTCCGTATACGCTAGACCGTTTACCCTGTCACTGAAGTGCAAGTTGAACGTGTTATACCCACGTCATTGCCCGCCCATTCAGAGTCGCTAACGCCCGATTACCGTTTTTACACGGCTCGGAATAACAAGAGCAGCGGAGCGGCGATCGGTACTCACAGGGACAAACAAAAAGGCTTTGAACCCGTTGCGGTGTATGGGGTCGGCTCGGTCGTCGACGGGGGCCGAAAACGAGACAAGAAAAGAGAGAGAAATCAGATTCATTGCACTTTTTCTTCTTCTTTTTGTCTCATTTTCTTTAAATATTAAAAACAGGTCTGGGGCGGGGTTTTCCTTTTCTTCCTTATAATATTATTGACCTCGTTCAAACTAGAAGTCATTTCTTTGGTGATGTGCGACTTGGGCGTGGCTTCATACTTATGACCGCCATGAAGGCAGCCACGTTTATTGTTATTATAAGACAGTTTATATTGTTTGCGTTATCTGATTTGCCTGCTTGGTAGATTCGATATTTTGTATTAAACTGATCGCTAGTGTGTATATACGTTATTTATTGTGTTTTGTTGATTGCCCGTTTAATTCGGAGGTTTTAAAATATTATTCATAAGATGGTTTTGAATTGTATTTTTTTTAACCTAGATATATTGTCGAGTACTATGTGTGCTTTTCATGTTTTTAAAAAATATCTTAAAAACATGATTACAGGTCGCTAATTATACTTTACAATCTGTTGGCAGAATATAACATAGTGAAAACAGCAAATGACGCAAACTATATTTCGTCATTTTATCTCACGTAAGACCTTATGTTGCATCTTTGGTTTCACATAAGTATCGACAAACAATGGTTGTACAACCTCTTGAAAACATAACTATACTGTACGTTCCATGAAAGTACTTCCATGTTACTGCAGCTTGGGCTATTTCTGCAATGTACCATGTACGATAACTTTAGGTTTTCACGGTGACTATAGTATGACCACAAAGCTGAAGAGACGTCTTGGTGATCCCTGGTTCGCTCCCACCAGTAGGGCATCGCCTTTTGCCGGATGGAGTTTCAATCCTGTGTTTTTTCTGTTCTGTTTTGTTTTGTTTTGTTTGAAGGGAGGTGTCTCGCTCGCTCCCGTCACGTCATCTGATCGTGTTTCCTTGCGGGAGTGAGTCACTGTTACGGTTTCACACGCCTTTGTGTCTATATGTACTATGTCTGCGGCATCGAAATGCCGGAGACGTGACAGAGACACTTGACCCCTGAACCCTGAACCCTGGTAGGTCAAGTGCATCTTTGTCCGAGAAGTATAATAAAATGCAGCATTCTGGCGCCCCACGTAGCGGGTAAGTACTTCAAGAAGTCACGCAAAATGACAACCCTAACCCTAGCCACACTATATAGTGGGGCTACCCTAACCCGAACCCTATAGCCACACGAGTGGGGCTACCCTATAGCCACGAGTGGGGCTACCCTAACCCCAACCCTAACCATATAGCCACACTTTATTGGGCTACCATAACCCAACCCTAAGCCTATAGCCACACCAGTGGGGCTACCCTATAATCACACGAGTGGGGCTACCCTATAGCCACGAGTGGGGCTACCCTAACCCCAACCCTAACCATATAGCCACACTTTATTGGGGCTACCATAACCCAACCCTAAGCCTATAGCCACACCAGTGGGGCTACCCTATAGCCACACGAGTGGGGCTACCCTATAATCACACGAGTGGGGCTACCCTAACCCCAACCCTTACCCTATAGCCACACGAGTGGGGCTACCCTATAATCACACGAGTGGGGCTACCCTAACCCCAACCCTTACCCTATAGCCACACGAGTGGGGCTACCCTATAATCACACGAGTGGGGCTACCCTAACCCCAACCCTTACCCTATAGCCACACGAGTGGGGCTACCCTATAATCACACGAGTGGGGCTACCCTAACCCCAACCCTAACTCTGTACAACTTCGGACAGGCCAGTTAAACGACATTTACTAGACATCGAACATTCCATTCGAAAACTCTTTCATCTGCCAAAGAATAGGCAATAATTTTTGCCACAATCCTCGGATCCACAATGTGATTTGTTCCCATCTTCGAATCAACCGGGCTCTCGGAGGCAGGATTAGCCGTAGAGGCGCCCCGCGGTGACAACCCTGGAACGGCGGAACTATAAACTCAAATAAAAAGTAGATTTTTTTTGTTTCGTTTTGAAGTTTTTTTACTTTCTCTGCTTCTCAAGAGATTCAAGGATTTTATGGGGACTGGATAAAGATTGTTTCCTATTCTACGGTTTTAATAAAAGGGGAAAGGGAATCGAAACAGACAAAAAACAAGAACGTCAAAGAGAATGAAAGATGATAAACTGGGATAAACTGAGCTGGTAGGGACGCGGGGGGGGGGGGGTATCTCAGCGGGCAGCAGGCAGACCAACAATGGGGGGCGGGAATGAAGCGTTTAGCGACATTTGTTAGATGTTTTAGCTAATCATTCTGTGAGCAGGGAGCTAATTGGCCGGTTTCACGAAATGGTTACCAGTGAAAGAACTAGGGAGGTAGTGTGCATCTAAACAAGGGCATTCAATTCTCCGTAACTCCCTATGTGTGTAAAAAAATCAGATTCAAACTGGCGGATTCAGGACTGTTGTTATTATGGTTAACATAGAGAATATAAATACGATCAGAGTCGCCTGTATACTATGTTATCATACATTCTAAACCCTCTATTGTTGTGATATTTGTATGTACATGCAAATGTAATAGTGCTCGTTGCACTTTACATTCTCAAAATGTGTATCACGGTATAATGTCAACCAAGTAACGAATCACAATTTATCAATTCCAAGCAGGTAGGCCCCTACATAGCTTTAGACTCATGCAAAACAGCATAACTTTCTAAATTACTGAATAGAATACCTATAGTTTTGCTGTATTTTGGTTGGCTAAATAATCCAAGTCTACTCAATAATTAATACACGACATTAGAGAAAAGAACGATTTACTTCAGATTAATGAGAGAATGGAGGTATTTAGGTGAAGCATCCGTTCATGACAAACCGACGGTGGAGATAGAAGGCATAGTCTGAAAGGCACGATGCTTCAGAGGTTTTTTGTGGGTAAAGTTTATGACGAAAACAACTTGTGCTGGTTCCTTTTAAGCTCCAGTCAAGACCTCAACTTTCAGATGCCAGTTTCTGTACGATGACAGACCGTATACAGGGACTGACACATCTTAATTAGCCGCTTCAGTTTATTTAATGGACCGCCATCCGGCTGTCTATAAGTCTCCGTGTCCGATTGTGCTTTTGGATTAAACGCGCGGCGTTGTCCTCTCCCTGAACAATCCGCTTCATGGTCCGTCCACTTTCTCCTCAAAAGAGGAGGGATTCTATGATCCTAATCAGTCCTTCAGCCCCCCCCCCCCCCCCCCCCCCCCCGCCCCACACCCCAATCAGACTATCAATCATATCACTTGTTTGTTTGGGTGGGGGATCTGATGTGAGAGGTTGACACCAATTGGCGTGGGGTTTCGCAGGGAGCTAAGTATTGGGGAATTGCTAGGGGGGGGGGGGGGGGGGTATTCAACAGATCCCGGTTCACAAAGCACCTCCCGTGGATCGGGAGACAAGCGCCGCAAATTTCGCAGTCAATACCCGTCAGGATGAGTTGAAAATACCGGTGAAGCTTCTTCTTCTTTTGTTTTGCTGGTGTCTTTTTTTGGTTTTGTCATCATCCAACCCACTGTCCCGCTGGGTTGGTTTGTGAAACAATCCTGTCCTAATTCGGCTTTCACTACCGGGTGGACAGTTTGGAAAGACGGTTGGATCAATGAAGAGGTGATTGTTGAGGATTTTGACGACTCCTCCCAGAAACGAGTAGCGGAGGAAAAAGAAAGAAAAACACTGGACAAAGACATCGGATTTGTGTTCGTTTACTACAATGAGACATTAGATTATATAGCAGGATCCTGTCAACATCAATCGGTGAGGTGGCCGTGGATATACGAGAAGGGCAGGGCCCAATTTCATAGAGCTGCTAAGCACAAAAATTTGCTTAGCACAAAAACCTCTTGCTCATTAAAAACAGGGGCCAATTTCACGGAGATGCTAAGCACAAAAATTTGCTTAGCATGAAAATTTGTCCTTGGTAAAAACAAGGTTACAGACCAAATTTTCACGTGATCTTTATTGTTTTTGATTGATAATCAGCTGGTGTTTTGCTTAGCATGAAAAACACGTAGAATTTTGGCTGATAACTTGTTTTTAATGAGCAAGACTTTTTTGTGCTAAGCAAATTTTTGTGCTTAGCAGCTCTATGAAATTGGCCCCAGGTTACCAGCCAAAATTATACGTGTTTTTCATGCTAAGCAAAAAACACCTGAATATCAATCCAAAACAATAAAGATCACGTGAAAATTTGGTCTGTAACCTTGTTTTTACCAAGGACAAATTGTCATGCTAAGCAAAATAATGTTTGTGCTTAGCAGCTCTATGAAATTGGCCCCAGGTCTTTTGGTAGTGATCAAAGGGGCATAAGGGGGAAAGAAGGAGGGAGGGGGGATACAAGGCCGTTTAGGTCAATCCCATCTGATTAGGGAGAGTAGTGAAAAAAAGAGATAGGGGTTCTGATGGATTAAGGCAAGTTAACAGTCAATGGAGTTGACTATAGTCTAAAACAAAAAATAAAACAACATTCGTACGGAGCTCATAACGGTACCATTGAAGCACATGCGGGCTATCATCAACTCGCATTAAGAAATTTCAAACATGCTTTGAGAGATTGATTTGAGAGAATGAGAGATTGATTTTCTCACAGGAATAGTAATTTGTTAATATTTCAATTTTAAATTTCAGTATCTGTTCTGGTTATAAACATTTTCAGGATAATTTGTTTACTCAATTTATTCTCAAAAATCGACCAGAAGTTTGGAATACTAAGAATAAAGAATGCAAACTAAGATCAGTTGTAAAAATAAAAACTTATCCCTTTGCATCACTGCAACAAATAATTCAAAAACTACTGTGTCGACAGGTCTGTGTACTGATTCATATCAAAGCGAACCTGGTCAAGGTTTTTTGTTTTAGATGACTTCATTTTAAAATGATCTCGCTGTACTACTGTATAATCCGAAACGAACCCGAAGGTCCAACATTCTGGCGAAGCTACGGGTGGTTGACCGCTCGAGACATCAATGACAAACTATAATGCCGTTTACTCTTCTTGACTTATAGCTCATCATCACAGTATTCAACTCATTCAACGACCAGGGGGATTCAATAAAATCAACAGGGTTATTGTGCGGTGGAGGGGTTGACAACAATCTCCACCGGGACAATCGAATCAAATGAAGGGGTATTCATCAACAAGAGAGAGAAGACTGAATTGGGGCAAGGGGTGAGACGCTTAAGCCTCTCGACCACCCCTACCGGCCTTGGACCGTACCGGTCTCGATAGCACCCGTAGTCAGGGCTGTTACTGTTGGGACATTATATAAGGGCTGTTTGGTTCATATTGTTTTCAAAAGCACAAAATTTAGCCGAGATGCTGCCAGTACCATACTTTTTCTATTTTTGACAGGCGCCTAGACGGATGTCCCACGGGGCGGTCATATTGGCAATATCCAATATGGCCGCCACCCGGGTTAGAGGTCAAGCGCAGTTAATAAACTAAAAAGGCTAGAATCAAAAACGATACCACTTTTCGTTTTTTTGGGTTTTTGGGGGTTTTTTTGGGGGGGAGGTTGCTCGAAACTGAATTTGAGGTTATTATCGACGGCATATGAGCTCATAAGCTTTTCGTTGGCATCTTTGGATCTTAAAATCTGTTTAGTTCCCCCGGAGACGAAAATTGCTTTCCCTTCATAACCAAAAACAAAACATGGACATAGCATCAGCTTTCTACAATTGGCTCTCCACCAAGACAACTTCAAGTTCTGTTGACTATTACCCGCTGTCAATCCACCAATTTTACAATGACAAAACTACCTATAAAGATAGTCATAATCTGTTCAAACAATCCGTACATCACGAATACTGGAAACTCGATACCTAAAACCAATCAAAAGCTCGCCGTGGGGTTGGGAAGATCCTAAAGTATGATCCCGGGCAAAACAGTCTATGGGAAAACCCGGTATACGAATCGGCCCTTAATACCAGAACTTTACCCCCAAAAAACAAAAGCCCCTCAACAAACGACAGAATGCGCATCGGTACAATTTAGAGTATTTCGTTACACAGATATCGCAGAAGATTATTCCGTTGCATGATAGTGAGCAACGGAAAGTAACGCGACTTCGGACTAAACAAAATCAATTATTTAAAAACAAATAATATCCAGAGAAGTTTACGAAAAGTCATCGTTTAAAAGTTCTTCGTTTAAAACGGATTGTAAAAAAAAAAAAAACCAGAAAACAAACCCTCCCTGATGATAGGCTTGAATGTGATCCAAGGTTTGTGGGATGTTTGAACTATATCTTCCGTCAGAAGTAGCTCACAGTTGCAACTAAAGAAAATCTGAGCGGATTATACACAATCAACTACAACACTAAAGAGATATTTACACTTTTCAAAAAGCAAGGCCACTCTTCAACCCTCGTGGGCTATCTTAAGTCCAGTTTAGCACTAAAGGGAAACACTTCATTGATCGCGGTCGATTATTTGTTGTATAGATCTAATCGACGCAACTGCCCCAGTACTGTTCCCAAATGTCACTATAAATGCTTGGCTAAAAGGGCGGTACCTGCTTAAAAAAGAACAAAAAGACCAAGAACTGTTCCTTCAAACTCACGGCTGATGAAGAGGTGTCTTTTTGTGCTTTGCAACGGGACCCCCAGCGCGAGCGTGTAAAGAGAATCGATCCATACGGGGCAATGGAGACTATTGGCCCGGTGATCTTAACTTCAGAACTCCCGTCTTATACCCCATGCTGGTCTCCAGAGCGCTTGCTGAATGGGTTGGGGATTATAGAAGGCGTTTGCCCTCCGAACGATTTTCTTTTAAAGAAACTTTAAAGGAGAGAAGAAAATCAGGGATGCCGCTTTTTTGAGTTGGCGACAGCAAAAAAGGGTAAACAATTTGGTATTTCTCTCTACACATCAAAGATTCTGGTTTATACTGATAGTCGAATAAATTGTGGACAGATTATTGCGATATTTGGTAATACGGTTTTTAGTCAGAAGGGAAGTCACATTCTCAAAAAACATCCACAGTTGCATAACAGTTACTCTTAACTACACCTTCCCTTTGGCAAGACCTGAAGTACCAAACAAATTAACAACAAACACCTATACTGGAATTCATTCTCCGCGATTACATTTTTTCTCCGATGGGCGGGCGACAAACCGCAAGGTAGGAGTCGTGCCCGTCAAACTCAGCGAAGGGGAACAAATTCAGAGTGACGGTTAGCTATTAAAATGGAGTATAGGCCTAATGGACACAAATCGAACTGGGGGCGAAGTAAGCCAGGGCAAGATGGGATACTCTTTAATCAAAGTTTGGACTTTGGGCAGCGGGAATTCAATTTTGGTAAATTCGGACGGACATGTCAGACACTGTTGTTGGAAAAAGTGAAATTGTGACATTTATATGTGACGTCTGATGAGCAAAAAACAATTGCAGGTCACACTGTTAGTGTTAGGTGTACCACTTAACGGCCAACATGTACGTCATGTGGTCGGACGTAAACGTTGTATTTTAAGGAATTATCACCTGTCAACAACAAAAATCACAAAAAATAGAGCTGGGGGTTTGAAGAATGGTGTGTCGAAGTCAACAGGGTACCAATCCAGAAAGGTTCACACACGTCACATTGACAAGGCCATCAAAATGATCCAGATTTTAAGAAACGATAATGGATTTTAAGTTTTCCGTGGTGGGTCAAAATGTGGTTATTATCAAACAAAATAAAAATGTTAGAACTTGCTCGAAATAAGGTCAATAAGGTGACCTAAGGCGGTACTTTGTCGTGATAATAGATTTTGAATTTACTGATTATTTTGTAAATAACTTTCATCGCCCCCCCCCCCCCTAACTTTTGATCATTCGGATACAAATTAGGAAATGTATTTTAATTCAATTTTCATGATATAATTTTGTTGGGTGATATACTTGAGAGCTTTATATGCAGGTTTATATTTTTTCATTCAATTACAATGGACAGGTTTAACTAACTAATCCTGTGATCAAACTGATGTTGCTTGTACTTTCGGAGTTGTCTGTACTTTATCGGTCTTGATCCACAAGTCAATGTCCAGGCAACAAGTCGGGATAAACAATTCCTGTATCGGTTCATTTCCCCTTTTTTGTTTGCCTCGGTCACAGTGACAAAGTAGCGATTTTTTTTCCTGAGCTGTTGATAAAACAAACCGCTTGAAAGTCGACAAAAGACGGAAGTTAGTTGGCCCAAAGGCACACTTCAATCGAGGGGAGCGAGATGTATGGAATCTAGGGGACGGTACGGACGCGCCACTCAAGAAGTCAATTCAACAGACGAGTGGGGGTCCGGTATGTTGTGTGAAATGAACTTTATGAAATACTGACTCCTTGTGTGTCAGGGATGTAGTCGAGTCCATCGCAAGTCCCTGCAAGTCCCTGCAAGTCCCTGCAAGTCCCTGCAAGTCCATCACAAGTCCTTCAGTTCCAATTCATATCACAAGCTATTCAAATCAGCTTTGACAAAAGCATTCCTTTGTCATTGTTCATCCAGTTACTTGTGACTGCCTTCATGAAGGGACTTGTGACTGGCTTCACGGAAGGACTTGTGAACGGACTTGCAGGGACTCGACTACAACCCTGTTGTGTGTATTGCGCAAGCAACAGTAGGACAAGTGGCATGTCATGTGAGGACTGGTAAAGAGACCAAGCTTCATTGGAATCTGAATTTCATACGACACCGGGGGAAAAGGGTAGACGAGAAACCAACGTCTCACTATGGTTTCAGGCTGGTAAAAAACCCGGACATCCTAATTACAATTTGCATGCCACAAAAATCAACATTCAAGAGATAATTTGGTCATTTTGGTGGATAGTGCATTTAGGAGTCTGTCCTGAACCCTAAACAGAACTTTCAAGTGGAAATTGTGTATGCTGAAAATATATTGAGATTCGCACATTTTTGTTGATCATTTTTAGAAGGAAATAGTCACGTCATTCTGATGTAACGTCCCCCCGGAAAAAACCCCCAAAAAAACCCAACACCATCTCCCCACAACAACAACAAATATTGGGCGCGTACTTTGTAAACGTACTAATATAAGTTTTTGCTTATTGTATTTTATACTTAGACCAGTTTTATTTGCACCAATGTTTTGCTGCTCTAGCGGCAACCGAGGTTTCGTTGTGGGCTACACCGCTATATACTTCACGCTCGGGGCGAGCTGCAGCAAGCTCGGAATTGTCTAGGCGCCGAGCGAGCCAAGCCCGGCGTATTTGTATAAAACCTCGGAACAGCTAAAGCCACTGATCGACCCCACGGCAGCTATAAAGATAGAAGAGGGAGGGGGGAAAAGGAAGCTTTTGAAGCGGGATCGGACTGAAATCTGACGGGTCTCACCTGGTGTGAGACTGACGGGGCCGGCCGTCCGAAACTTGTCGACAGAGTAGTCATCGCGAGAGGAGGGGGGGGGGGGGGGGGGGGGGGGGGGTCAATGAAGGCAACTGATTGTCAGTGTGTACAATTTATACAGATTTAAAAGGGGGAGGGGGAATATCCCTCCCGTACAATTGAATTTGCACCGGCCCGCTGCCAACTCCCCGAACCCGACCGAGCTAGGCGAAACAACAAGAATTACCAAGCTAACCAAGCTAACCAAATTAATAGCGCACTGGGAATTTAAGAATTCGACTAATTAAACTAATTAAGAAAAAGCTTTACTTTTAAGTTTCAAGTCGGAAAACCAACCTTTTTGTCAAAGTGCAGAGGCAGGTGTGAGGGCGCCCTTGTCACCTGTCAAGCCCTTTTTTTAGCGCATCAGCATCACAAATCGCAGGTGTTTGAGCTCAGTCTCGGCGGGCTAACGAACGTAGCCGTGGGAACAATTTCCCGAATTCCTCGCCAGTAAGATCACTATAACTGCGAATCTCCGATGCCTGTAATTTATAACAAGGAAAACCCACCTTTACTAAATCGTCCGTAATATACACGGTACTAATGGGACCACTATCTCCCGCTATTAAAATATTGTACACGCGGGAAAATCTAGTTTATAACAGCACTTGACAAGGCCTGGAAAATTGATGCATTGGTTATAATTCTTTCAGCGTGTAAATATTGAGGTAAAACAATGTAACTGAATCATTTTGGTTTAGTATAGTGTAGATCTCGGACATTGGACCAATGAACCTAAGGTTACTGACCTCACGGTTATACTTCCCCTCATTTTTGTTATCCATTATGTCACGTCTCGTTATTACATTTGGCATGTTTTTGACAACATACATTATAAACAGAAATGACACGTACGTATTGAAGTTAAATGCTATTCGTATTACATTTCTTATAAATTCTTTTCAAGTCATAAAATGTTATTTTATGTTACAAATTTGGTTTCAGCACAAACAGGGATACTGTTATGCATAGATTTTTTTTAAATATATATTACATAGAGAAAGTTAGGCATAAAAAAAAAAATGTTATGTTGGCGTAACCCGACCGACCCTAAAAATACGGCCGACCCTGGATATTTTTTTTTTCAAGGGACGAAATTTAATGATTAAAATCTATATAAATCTAGTTATAAATACGTTTGAAACCATTTCTGACCGTTTCTCATTGTTGTGTGTGTGGATTGTGTATATATTGAACCTGGACACGCTATCGTGTATCACTACCGGCTGAAACAATTAGAAAACATATCATTTTTATTGCTGGAAAAAAAAAAAGAGAAAAAAAAAATCCCGACCTACCTACCCTATTTTTTTGGGCCCGTTACGCCAACATAACATTTTTTTTGTATGCCTTATTGGAACGAAAGGGACGTTAGCTAGATGTCGACATAAGAAGTATGTCGACAGAGGGACAGATGAAAATGTGTCGACTGTCGAGTGCAAAAGACGATAAGTGAGTGATTTCAAAGCGAAAGTATAGACTGACAAAGAAGAATAATTAACCTAAATATGTAAAAGAGATTTTTTTTAAACTAAGCAGACTTGTCCAAAAATACATAAAGTTGACGTCGTGGAGTCAAGATAATTATTAGGAAAAATCACGGAATATTAAAAGGTTACAAAGTTGGCAAAATGTCCAAAATCTTAAACCAAGACTTATAAAGCGAACTTCTCTGGCCGTTGTGACCGTGTCACGCCACTAATCTCCCGGTCAATGACTCCGATCCACCGCGTAGCGTACCCTGACTTCCTCACTCAGTCAGAGGTTCAGAGACAGCCCCGGCGCGGCGCCCGCCACCGAAACTGCCACCGTTCGCTCGCAGTCATCAAACGGCGTCCGGTCCATCAACTGGGCAATGAGTTTATAAAACACCCCCCGCCCCTGCACTTCTCTCGCGCCATCGTGCTAAGATTAAAGAGGTGACAACGTACGCCCGAGGGTGCTACCGGGAGATTCTCATGTCACAGGTCAAGAGCTCTTCCCGACTGGCAAGTTGGCCTATCTTTTCCCCCAATATCTGTGACGAGTGAGGACCACCAGTCAAATGTTATGACAGAATTGATGTCAGTATTTCCCCCCAAGTCGAATCACTTCTTTTTAAATAAAGTTCAGTTTTTAACTGATGGTAGATAATAGAAGTTACTTTAAGTATCACCCACAGTTACAACAGACTTTTAAAGAAAATAACTTTTCGCAGTCGTAAGAATCTAAACACTGAGCTGAGAAATGCTTCTATAAGTCTCAATCAATGATGGAAGAAAATTAGAATGACCCTTGACCTCCTCAAGAGAGACAAATGATGGCGTCTAGTCTGTATACACGAGGGCAATGGAGGACTTTGGGGTGCGAAACGGGAGAAAGGAAACACTTTTGGACCATAGAGAGAAAAGATGGAAAACGGAGACACTCTTCCGAGACATAAAATCTTTGGCAGAAACCATATCTTTAATTATCAACACTCAAAAGAACATCTTAAGTAATTGGTGTCACGCTTACGTCAGTGACACCGTATGCTGCCGTGGGGGTAGAAAAAAAGGGATTCGGGAAGCACAAGCAGTCCCACAATGCACTGCAATACATCTTTCCACTGCACACTTCCGGTGTCCGATATTTTGTGAACACACCACACATAATTAGTGAATAATATATGGGAAATGACAGAGGGTGCTATATTATAACGACGTTACGGGAATACATAATGATACAAACATCAGCGGGCCGAGAGGCTATAGTGGATATATTGGGTTTAATATCCGTGGGTCTTAAATTCGGAGCATAGAAAGTCGGGTTTCACTTTTTATATTGGTTTAATAATCATTTGGGAATTTTTTTTCTTCTTAATTTGTGGTTTGGAAGATTTTTGATTTTAAGGAAAAAAGTCTAAAAACCTGACTTGCATCTCAATGTGCTTGAAGTCTTGCATAATGATAGCAAATAATTTATATGGTACGAAAAAAACCGCTTCCGTTTGGGTAGCTATTCGTATGAATACCGTAGAGATAACTCGCAAGCATCAATCAAACCCTTTCACCGATCGAGACAAATTCGGTCCACATTTATAATCGATGACAATCCCCAACCCAACCCAACCCCTAATTAATTAGCATAACACGCCCCACGCGCTGCGCTCAAAACACAGAAGTGCGAAAACGTTTGCTTTGAAATGTGCGGATTATCAACCACACACGCTGTATAAGGTGCAGGTAGGGTGGGTGCGCGTGGTCGACGCACATCAGATTCGGTTTTTCTTTCGATTTTACCTCAATCTTTGTCCTTTAAAGAAACGAGTTCTAAATTTGCATAGCACGCGAGTAAAGTTTGATAACAACATCAGATCATTACGCAAAATCCACTCGCTATTAGCCTTTGAGGTTTCTTATGTCCTGCGCTGGCGTTTTTTTCTTCTTCTTTTCGCGTGGGCTCTGTTTTTGTACCGAGTTAATGAATGGAAGTGAAGATTGAAGCAAAAGGGAGATACATGTATAATGATAGGTCGGATAACGAGCGCCCCTCGTTAGCGGCGGACTAATTTATACAACATCGGGTTTCCTGACCTGTCCTTCAGGGGGTTTCGGGAAATATACGGTATCATGGGGATTGATCATTATCTTGTCGTTTTAAAAAAACCAAAACTGTCATTATTAAAAAAATCCTTTGCATATGACAACATGTTTTGTGTTATCAGGGCCCAATTTCATAGGTCTGCTAAGCAAAGAAAATTGCTTAGCACAAAAAGTCTTGCTCATTGAAAACAGGTTACTAGCCAAAATTATACATGTTTTTCATGCTAAGCAAGAAAACAGCTGATTATCAATCCAGAACAATAAAGATCAGGTAAACATTTGGTCTGTAACCTTGTTTTTGCCAAGGACAAATTGTCATGCTAAGCACATTGTTGTGCTTAGCAGCTCTATGAAATTGGCCCCTGGTCTTTCCTTACGTCGTATGGTCTCACACAATGAAAGCTATAGCAATAATAACTGTTCCATGTTATTCCTTGTTATGATCACGCAATAATACAATTTTATCAATGGTGATTTTAGATTTGTTTGTAAATTTAAAATAAGAAAAGTCCTTTAAGTGTATTTAAAATAAATTGTGTGTCCCAAAAGACAGTTTCGTCTCCTATTTTAGTTTAATTTCTGTTTAAGTTCCGACTTTTACAAGCAGATTTTCTCTTCGAGTGGTCCGGAAGCGCGCCACCAGGGGTCAACTTTCAAGCTCTATTATAAGAATACTAGCTGTTCTCGTCGATATATAAATACATGTATTAATTTCAAAGTCGGACCAAGAAATGAACTGCATGGTGTAGAGTTCGAACCTGCGACCCACGGATGCTATATACATTGAAGGAGGATGCCAAATTCGCATTCACAAATAACTATGATGTATTCCTGCCCAGAATATAATATCAAACCCTATTGTTTCTTCGCCTCTCATTCGTCATGGTCAAAACACGATGCAAAGATTTTCGCCATGCGACTTTGGTCACGAGGGACCAAATCAGCGCGGATTTCCGAGCTGGGTAGATCAGCTCAACGGGCCTCACGGCCGCGACCTCTACCGGCATACACGCGCCGTTCCCCGGCGCGCTATTCCCCTGTCGGTACGGTCTTTCAAAATTCTTGATTTCACAGCCGAGAGGGGGGAAACAATACAGTCTAATTGTACACTGCCTTATTTCGTCGAAGTAAACGATGACCCGGGGGATTACAAAGCACGTCATTAAAGGTAGGATACACCATTAGTAATTGCTTGAATGATCAGGAATGGGTGGATTTGGGGGTGGTATTTTATAGTAAATACGGTTTAACTGACCTGCCAGAAGTTTTACAATCGTGGATGCCGAGAAAAAAAGCGAGAAAAAAAAGCAAGAAAAACGGCGTTCGTTTTCAACTGGAGTCGGGCATCAGTTCTTTTAGGAACAATATTACAGGATATCTAGCGCAATAATTTTGCTGGATGCCTAGAATCATTATTTATTTTTAAATAGTAAGATATTTCTTAATAATTCGGTAGTAAAATGTTTCGATAACTACAAATGGTGTATCCTATATCTTTAACAAGCTTGGTTCTTGTGAGAATCGTATACGCAAAGCAATCGTTGGGAAATTGGTGACAGTCGTTGTTGTGATGAGAATCGTACTCAGACAAATTTAGACAAATACAAAAAGTCCCTTCTCATAATCCGTTCAGTAAAACAGGAAAGACAGACAGACAATTGGATGAACATACGACAAGACTGACAATTGGTTTATAACAAATAGGACTCAGCCGAAGACGCCGTAAAAGGTAGAGAACACACGGCCAACAGCGGGCCTCCGTTCGCAGTAGAGTGAAACAATTTAGACAGACGACCTAACTGACGGATTAATGCCACACCAAAACAGTTGGATAACAATATCTTCTTCAATCATAGGCAAAATGGCTGTGTACACGAAACAAAAACATACAGGGGACATACAAATTACAAGCATGATGCATTACATGGTTGGGAGAAGAAATACAAAAGAGAGATACAGAAGTGGGGTGCGTGGAAGAACCAACAAAATATTTAATTAGTGGCAGATTTCTCCAGGAGGTTTACGAATATACACAACAGAATCTCGGACTCGGCACAAAAGACGCCCCCAATTGTTGCCGTCATGTTGAAACCCTTTGGGCTTTAATTATGGCAGTTTAAAAACCAGACCACACAGATTTCGCAGCATCTGTCCCGGTAATATATATATCTATCGCAGCGGGAGGGAGACACCGCGGTAGAGCGGGGGTAGGGTTAGAGCAGGAAGCATCTTGGCGTTCTCGCTAAACCACCTTCATTATTCCCATCATCATTATCATCATCAAGACTGTTTCCGTAAACCCACTCCCTCTATTCACCCGTAGTTGGTTTGATCATTCCTTCCTCCAAGGTTTGATGCACCGGCCGCGTTTCGCTAATTAGTCACAATTATCTGCGGAACAACGTGGGCGCGCCGACCAGAGATGAATTTTGCAAACGGAGACAAAATCTTGAAGAAAAAAAGGCGAGGATGAGAGATAATCATGACAGGCCTTTTGCTTTTAGTCATTCACGGATTTATTGTCCAGCGGTAGAACCTAACTAGCATGAACGCTCAGGACTCATTAAAACCGGATTCTTACAATCATCTGAAGTTTTCTCAACGGCTGTTCAATTAATTAGTAATACATATACAACAAAATGTCATAGGCCTGCTCATTCATGTTTTACTTTTTATTATTTCCCTAGTATATATAATAACTTGATTTCAACAATATATACCTATCAGACACCACTTAAAAAGAGATACAATACATAATGCATAGATACATTGGAGTCTTTGTTACAAAGATTTTATTGTTTTTATACAATTTTTATAATCACATAGTTTAGGTGATCTTTTAATCTCGGCCGACATTTGGTTTAAAGCTGGAAATAGAGGCTATCCAGTTTTTTTCATCCACATGCAGAGTTGTATTCAAGTCCCTGCAAGTCCTTTCACAAGTCCTTTCACAAGTCCTTTCACAAGTCCTTTCACAAGTCCTTTCACAAGTCCTTTCACAAGTCCTTTCACAAGTCCTTTCACAAGTCCTTTCACAAGTCCTTTCACAAGTCCTTTCACAAGTCCTTTCACAAGTCCTTTCACAAGTCCTTTCACAAGTCCTTTCACAAGTCCAGTCACAAGTCCAGTCATAAAGCCAGTCATAAGTAACTGGTTGAACAATGACAAAGGAATGCTTTTGTCAAAGCTCATTTGAATAGCTTGTGATTTGAATTGAAACTGGAGGACTTTTGATGGACTTTTGATGGACTTTTGATGGACTTTTGATGGACTTTTGATGGACTTTTGATGGACTTTTGATGGACTTTTGATGGACTTTTGATGGACTTTTGATGGACTTTTGATGGACTTTTGATGGACTTTTGATGGACTTTTGATGGACTTTTGATGGACTTTTGATGGACTTTTGATGGACTTTTGATGGACTTTTGATGGACTTTTGATGGACTTTTGATGGACTTTTGATGGACTTTTGATGGACTTTTGATGGACTTTTGATGGACTTTTGATGGACTTTTGATGGACTTTTGATGGACTTTTGATGGACTTGTGATGGACTTGTGATGGACTTGTGATGGACTTGTGATGGACTTGTGATGGACTTGTGATGGACTTGTGATGGACTTGTGATGGACTTGTGATGGACTTGTGATGGACTTGTGATGGACTTGTGATGGACTTGTGATGGACTTGTGATGGACTTGTGATGGACTTGTGATGGACTTGTGATGGACTTGTGATGGACTTGTGATGGACTTGTGATGGACTTGTGATGGACTTGTGATGGACTTGTGATGGACTTGTGATGGACTTGTGATGGACTTGTGATGGACTTGTGATGGACTTGTGATGGACTTGTGATGGACTTGTGATGGACTTGTGATGGACTTGTGATGGACTTGTGATGGACTTGTGATGGACTTGTGATGGACTTGTGATGGACTTGTGATGGACTTGTGATGGACTTGTGATGGACTTGTGATGGACTTGTGATGGACTTGTGATGGACTTGTGATGGACTTGTGATGGACTTGTGATGGACTTGTGATGGACTTGTGATGGACTTGTGATGGACTTGTGATGGACTTGTGATGGACTTGTGATGGACTTGTGATGGACTTGTGATGGACTTGTGATGGACTTGTGATGGACTTGTGATGGACTTGTGATGGACTTGTGATGGACTTGTGATGGACTTGTGATGGACTTGTGATGGACTTGTGATGGACTTGTGATGGACTTGTGATGGACTTGTGATGGACTTGTGATGGACTTGTGATGGACTTGTAGGGACTTGCAGGGGCTTGCAGGGACTTGCAGGGACTTACAGGGACTTACAGGGATTTACAGGAACTTGTGATGGACTCGACTACATCCCTGTCTACCAGAGTTGTAACCAAGTCATTTTTTCTCAAGTCAAGTCAAGTCACAAGTCAAATTTTCTCAAGTCAAGTCAAGTCTCGAGTCAAATTTTCTCAAGTCAAGTCAAGTCACAAGTCAAATTTTCCCAAGTCAAGTCAAGTCACAAGTCACTTTTTGTCAAGTCAAGTCACAAGTCACAAGTCATTTATAGTCGCGAATGAAAGTCAACTTTCAAGAAATATTTTGACAAACTTGAAGTACATATCCACAATCTGTTAACAGCCAAGTGATATTCAATTAATCAATCAAAGCTCAGTCACTTTGTTGTTTTATTCATCCTGGAAAGACACATCTTATGGATTAAACAAAAAAAATCAAATGTTCAAACTTACTTTTTAGAATGTGATTTCAGGTGGCGAACGAAATTTGATGTCGTCGAAGGTCCATCAACTACCTTTGTGTCACATGTTCTGCACACAGCACTTCTCTTTTTTAGCGAACTTTCGTAACTTTTAAATCCGAAAGTAACTACTTTTGGTGTCCAACACGACATGATTGATCAGGCCTACCGTACATAGCAACAAGCTTGTGTGTACATGTGCGTACACGGCCGGGTGTATGTACGCATAGGGGGCGCGCTGAGATAAACAACTTACCAAATGCATGTGTATCGGTGATATAAGGAGAATTTGAACATTACGCACGTGAAATGTTTTAAAATTCTCTTTTTAGGGGGTAAACCATTTAAAAAGTACATGTACCCTATAATGTTTACACTAATAAATCAATACAGTTTGAGTCAAAATAGTTATTCGGTTTCGTTTACGGTAAATTTGCGATAATTTGTTCAACACTTTTCAAATTCTTAAAACAATTAACAATGTCACTATAACCTCGTTTCCAGCTGTCTGTTAAATTGTGTTGAATGTTAATGCACATCTTTTAACAGTAAAAGCTCACACAGCTTCCACTACGACGGATTGGAAGACTAGACATGTAGGCCGTAGGCGATGTAGCCCACACTTTGACTTTGCAATGTAATATTGCATGTGCGTAGCTAGCCGTACACACAGTACATGCAGTACATAGTACAGATTCGCGACGCGGCAAAAACATTTTTGCCGTCACAAAAATACATCGGCTGCCGTGGCCGGATTGAACACAAATTTGTTTAAATAACATACAAATAGTAAATACATGATGACTTGCAATGTCGTCAAGTCAAATTTACTCAAGTCAAGTCAAGTCACAAGTCATTTTTCGTCAAGTCAAGTCAAGTCACAAGTCATTTTTCTCCAAGTCAAGTCAAGTCGCAAGTCACAAAAATTGGCGACTCGAGTCGGACTCGAGTCCAAGTCACCGACTCGAGTCAACAACACTGCTGTCTACACGTACACAGCTTGAGTTAACCTTCGGGTTTGACTGAATACAGACAACAGAAAACAGACTGCGAGGCTGCCGCAGTACTCCGAAATTTATTTATCGGTACCCCTTCTGCGAGTATGATTTCCACAAAATATAATGAACAGTTTGGGCATTGCATTCATTAATGTTCTTTATTAATACCTCCATTTTTTTTTTACAATTTCAGGCTCCTGGATTATACAAAACCTGAAGAAAAACAAATGCCAATTTTGGAATTTTTGACAGATGGGCCCCGTCATGTTCATAATACTTGCCCCAATAGTCAAGCAGCTTGAAGCCAGTACATGTATTCAGAATAGATGCAGGCATTCCGACTAAAAGCATCAACTTGTTCGGGGTCATAAGAAGCAACTGTACCATTTGGAGTACTGCCAAATGGCTTTGTTCAGATACACTGCATGCAGCCGTCAGCTTGGATTCAAAATCTATCTGACTTTTTAAGCCTCGGCCCACCCCACCACAAGGCTAGAATCAGGACCAGGTTTCAATCTGGAAGCGTCTTGACTGCTGCAAGTTTTTGACGTAGTCTTCTGCGGCCTCATCGGTCATGTTCCCCTCCTCCTTAATCGCTTTCTTGAGTGCGTTCGTGACGTCCGTTGGCATCTGCTTGGCATTTCTGCCACAAAGAAGTGACGAGGGAGCTAATCAATGTGCAACACTCAGCTCGGAAGAGGTGCGTAGGATACCGAGCCAAATTTAATTACCTGAGACAGTTTGGCCATTCCTGTTGGTCGCGAGCCCGTCACGTGGGTAGTTTAAAAAATACCAATAAGGTTTAAACACTCTCCGGTGTCACATTAATTTTGGACTCCAATAAAGTCTGGTCTGTTTTGCCTTTTTATTGGTTGAATCTTCACAAGGCAGGTGTAATATTACCAACGAGTTCGTATTTCATAGTCCTAAATTTACACTACATCGGCACGTTCTATGTCGCATCAAAAACAAGAACAACTGCCCGACACCAGTTGAAAACAAATGCTTTTGTTTCTCGGGATCTATGATTGAAATCTTCGGACAGGTCAGTTAAACAATATTTACTATAAAATACAATCCCCAAAATTCACCAATTCCTGATAATTCAAGCAATTACCATTGTTGTATCCTACCCTTACAACTACCCATTCCTAATAATTCAAGCAATTACCAATGGTGTATCCTACCTTTAAAAATGGGAAGAAGGGCGACAATAAACTTGACATTTCGGGAAAGAAATAGCTGTTAAATCTGCCAAACCACAGCTTATCGTCCGTTTGCTTACCCAGCAATGAAGAAGCTGGCTTTCCTCCTGTCAATCATCTGCCACACGAGGGCACTGTTTACACCCATCAGATGCTGAACATAGATCTTGTCCTCCTGTAGAAGCAAGGAAAGAATGATAGCAACAACTCGGTTTTTCCTTTAAAAAAAATAAAATTATGGGGAGAGAATGAAATAATTTTTTTTTTTAACATTTTGGTTGAGAGCAACTTATTGAAAGAAAATATTATTTTACATTATTTGTTTTTTCTTTGAATTTGCATCAACTTTAACATTGGGCTTACCTGGTCCCTGGAAAAGGCTGTGAAAACTTGCAACAGTTGGTCGGCCTCTAGGGGGCGCCATTCGTGATTGCAGAGAAAATCTCTGTCCTTGTTGCGGCAGCCGAAAAACAGAACATTATCTGAAGACAAAAATACTCATGTTACAAATCAAGGACACGTGAATAATTTTGTAAAACATTGCTCTCCGCAGGGAACTGAGATGATCGATTTTGCAGCAATTTATAAGCTGAAAACAGGTGCACTGTGGGGTTTTTGTTTTTATTGGGGGGTTGGGGGGTTGGGAAGGCAGGGGTACACTACATAAACAAATCATCTTTAATTTGTCTGAAATAAGCCTTGGAAACTCACCACCGAGACCCTGTGCGGCCCTGTCTTGAACAAAGCTCCTGAAGGGAGCTAGACCAGTCCCAGGACCCACCATGATCACCGGAGTGTTGGCCTCGTCTTTAGGGAAAGAGATGGTGCCTTTCTTCACCCAAATTGGAATTTCAACATCTTCTGGTGAACAAAAACCCGTGATATGGATAACTTGAAAGGCCAACAACATTGGGCTGTAGAACTATCTTTGTATGTAGTGGTACATTACTGGTTCATATCTGGCAAGGTTCTAATTAAAAAATATTAACAAGCAATGCTCTTTATACTTTTTATAATGATTTGTGTAATACTTTATAATACTACTGAATTATTGAAAAATATCTTACTTATTTGAAAGTAAATAATGATTGTAGGCATCAAGAAAAATTATGCCAATGCTAAGGAACTAGTCCGCTGTGGATGCCACATCCTTATCTAGTCTTATTCTTGCCATTTGGTGGATTTTGAGAGATCTAGGATGAACAGGTTTTAAGATGGATGAAGCAAGAAAAGCTTTAGGTAGACTGATTTAGAAGGGCTCTTCACAGAGTTATAAGGAAATAGTGCGCTGTGGAGGCCGCACCCTTATCTAGTCTTATTCTTGCCATTTGGTGGATTTTGAGAGGGATCTAGGATGAACAGGTTTTAAGAAGAATGAAGCAAGACAAGCTTTGAGTAGACTGATTTGGAAAGGCTCCTTACACAGCTCTTAGTAACTTGTTCTCTGCTGATCGGAGGCCATACCTTTCTCTGGCGTCATTTTTGCCAGCCAGTTGGAGCATAATCCTTCCCTCGGTTTGAGTAATTTAGTCTTGTACTTGACCACAGCAAGTAAGAGGTGTATCTCGTTGGGGTAAGCCTGTTGCCAAAACGAGGTTAAACAAAATCAATACTTGTAAGGATATTATTGACAATAAACTTCCTGTGAAAATATTCTTTCTGGCATGCTATAATAAAAAATTAAAAAATAATTAGAAAAATGTAATTTCCAAATATGCGTCTCAAAGACGCATTTTTGAGATGCAGGTATTGAAATGACGAACATACACGCATGAACATCAATAGTGGTCGGTTCAGTGCGCGACACGCGCGTAGCTGCATTAGCTGAAAGAGAACGCAACCCCGAATGCCAATTGCGGTTGCAATTCAAATTGCGACTCGGCAAATTTTGAATCGAAATCGAAATTTTATAATAGTGTTTTCTAGACTTATATACAGCGTACACAGAGATAAAACTTCATCAGTTATTATTTGTCAAGCACCTTTCTTTAGATTTTTGAGCACTTGCTGTCGATTCAAGCGATAAAAATGCGCAACTGACAAATGGTCTACTGCAGCTTGTAAAGACGTTAGCAAGAAGAGATATGATTTTTACCTTGAGCGACGTAGCAATGGAGAAAGCCCTGGGTTGAATCTGGGGGATGAGGTCCAGAAAGTAGGCAAACGGAATCCTGGAACTGACTTTAGGGAAATCTTGTAAGGCTTCCAACGTTGTGCGGCGTAGACGATTGCAGTAGGAGAAGAGTTCTTGCTGTTTTATTGTATAATAAAGGAAAAAAACATTGCTGTCTAAATGAAGATTTTTGCAAATACAAACTTTGTTGTGAATTTCATAAAATGGATGAATTGGAAATTGTGTTTCCCTCCGTGACCAACCCTAAAAGTCACAAAAGTCATGTCGCATTTTTTTTTTCATTTAGAAATGTTCAAACTCTCACATTTTTTTGCACAGGTTTTATAAAAAATAATTGTTTATAAATACAGCTACACAGCTACGACGCCACAATCTCAACTTTTAAATAGGCTTACTTTTACTCTACGAAAGATATAGTATAGTTTTCACGGATGAATTATTTTTTTTACAAATATTTGTATTTGTATTTTTTTTTTCCAGTTTATCCTTGTCTGTTTAGTTTCTAGTGAGGTCCTTATGTTGTTTTTTTTACCTGCCCTTCAGCCGAGGAAAACTCCCTTAGTTTGTCCCTTTCTTGCTCATCGTCTGAGAAGTGGGCCAGCAGCTCAAAGAAGTACCTCCTAGGGATGCAGCGGAGGTCTAAGCAGTGAGTAACCAGCTGTCTGATGGTGCAGGGCTGAGGAAGGACCCAGGAGGGAGGAAGGGAGATGTCTGAGGGGTAAACCAAAGGGTGAAAAATCATCTCAGACAATCTTACGCCAAAACAAGTCAGTCGCGAGTCAGTCGCGAGTCAGTCGCGAGTCAGTCGCGAGTCAGTCACACGTCAGTCACACGTCAGTCACACGTCAGTCACACGTCAGTCACACGTCAGTCACACGTCAGTCACACGTCAGTCACACGTCAGTCACACGTCAGTCACACGTCAGTCGCGAGTCCGTCGCGAGTCCGTCGCGAGTCCGTCGCGAGTCCGTCGCGAGTCCGTCGCGAGTCCGTCGCGAGTCCGTCGCGAGTCCGTCGCGAGTCCGTCGCGAGTCCGTCGCGAGTCCGTCGCGAGTCCGTCGCGAGTCCGTCGCGAGTCCGTCGCGAGTCAATCGCGAGTCAATCGCGAGTCAATCGCGAGTCAATCGCGAGTCAATCGCGAGTCAATCGCGAGTCAATCGCGAGTCAATCGCGAGTCAATCACGAGTCAATCACGAGTCAATCACGAGTCAGTCGCGAGTCAATCGCGAGTCAATCACGAGTCAATCACGAGTCAATCACGAGTCAATCACGAGTCAATCACGAGTCAATCACGAGTCAATCACGAGTCCATCACGAGTCCATCACGAGTCCATCACGAGTCCATCACGAGTCCATCACGAGTCCATCACAAGTCAATCGCAAGTCAATCACAAGTCAATCACCTGGATCGGTTTGCTGCAGCAGGATCCTCTGCTCAGGATTTAGATCGAACTGTAAAATAAATTCATTGACACTTTCCGCCGAGTTTCGAGGTTGGATCATAACCACATCTCCGGGAACGTAACTGTGAATAAACAAATACAAATAAATAATAAAGGTTAAAGCAACAGTTACTTAACCCTTGCTTTGGTTCTCTCAACAACAACAAAATTACTTGTAAGGATCCGTTAGGATGGGTACTGGACCCCTAAACTGATTGTCTTCGACACTGGGTTAGGCGTACCTCCAGAACCAGAGTCCAACAGTTTGTGTGTACAGTTTGCTATATGGTGTTGGAATCCTTCAGGATGGGTATGGTTCCTAGTAAATTACACTAGCGAGTTATATGGTTAATCACTTTTTAAGTTTCATATACACTGTTAAAAATGCATGTAGCTTAGAAAAAGTTGTGAAAACCGAAGAGTAACAAACATAGCACCTGCCTTATACTTGATCCACGAATGTCTAACTTGACGAGTCTTACATCCTGGAAGTGGTCTGAAGACGTCAGTCTCTCATTGGATATAAGTCTCGCTTGGAAAGGACAACTGTGAGATGGAGTTTGGTTATCAACCAGGCCCATGTGGCTGGCATTAGTAGAAGCTACCGGGATGCTGCTGTCAACGTCTAGAAATTGCACGTTGTATCTTGATGTCGGGCTGCGTGGACGAAAGAACGTAGACAAAATTCATTAGGAAAGTTGTGGCAATGAATCTTAAAATACCCTGTACGGGTTTGTCTAATTTCATATCTGAGACAATGTTTGGGACACTTTATCGGGTATGAGTTGCAGGATTCTGAACAACTTGCCCGCGTTGAAGTTATCAGTATTGGTGAGTCAAGATGTTGCGAATAAAACTTTCCTTGGAATATGATCCGAACAAACGCATAGCTTCTTTTCAGACAAAATGAACGATTCTATCCACAATTCATCTGGAACTTGGCGTGGATATGAATAGGCCTAAAACCTTGTGATGTATATGCGCTTTCCTATGAGAGCGAAGTTTATTGACACAAGATAAACAATGCAATCATCGCAAATAAAGAAAAAATGGCAGTGCTTTTCAAAGTTAGAGCCGTCTAACTCGGAAACCTTCTAGTGAGATGTTCACGTCATGGGATAGTGTATTGAGGTTAACTCACCAAATATCAGAGCTTATTATATCCAAACCCGGTGGTAATGGGTACAAGGTTAACACTTGATCCCACAATGAAACCAGCCACGGATCGACAACTGCATCTGGCCTGGAAACAAAACAAAAATAAATGTAATCATTCGTTTTATTTCATGTTTTCTAAACAAATTCTTTTTCTAAATCCATCTCTTAATCCTAACCCCTTTTTGCTAGGAACGATCCTCAAACCCTCAAAAATCCATATATTACCAGTACGTAAAAACTGAATTTATCCTCAATCTTCCGAAAATCATCGGTTATTTCTTGCATTTGTTCAGTGGAGGGGTGACCACTGCCTTAATCCACTAATATCCCCATTTAATCAATGCTATGGGTTGAGTCAGTGCCAATGACATTTAGAAGCAGTGTGGGTGGTATTGAGCATAATGAAGGTTGCATTATGCATGGCTGAACATAAAGAATGCTGGGTACGGCCTACAACCTTGGCCCATTACGTCCTCGAAAATCAACTGTCACTTTTTGCCATTCATCCTCAATCCTCACAAATCCTCCAAAACTGCAATGAAGATTTTAAAGGAATGAGGAGAATTAGGATTAATACATAAACGGCAAAACAGCATCATGTTTTAACACCAACAAGAATTTAGGTAAAATATTTTTTAAAACTCCTCAAGAATTTTTAAAGGATCTCAGAATTTGTTCTTCTTCAGGAAATGAGCTAAATCGTTTACCGCTTAAAACATGCATTTATGAACTTATGCAGTTCACCATCTTTAAATGGCACATGGTTACAATGCCCAGACATGTACAATTCTTCTTGCATAATGATAGTCAGGTCCTCACCCTAGATCGTGTAGATCGTCTGCTAGACCAACAGGTACAAGACTGGTGCCTCCCAGCTGAAGAACCCGCCTGTATAATTTCTTGGCTATGTAATTGAATCTGACAAAACAAATTGAGCAGAAACCAAAACAAAAAAAGCCAATAGTTTAAATGTCAATTCTCATATTTGAAATAACAAGCATGAGTTGATTAAAAACTAAAACACTCCTAAAATTATTTTAACCAGCTTGCGTCGGGAGTTTTCTGCCATTGACCAAGTCCAGGCACAGGAACCTTGATCTAAGACTGGTTCAGGCCAGCCTCTGTTGGTAGCACACCCTGATTTTTATCGGCCTGGCTTGCTGCGAGCCGGTCGATCACAGATATTTCCAGCTTTGCTCGTGATGTGTTTATCAGGCCTTCATTTTAAAGGAGCGCGATCGCGCTCCTCCGCGCTCCTTAAAATTTTTAAGGAGAGCAAAAAAAAGCGCTCCTTACAATTTTAACAAAAGCAAAAAAAACAAAAACAAACCAAAACAAACAAACCTGCAACTGACGAGTGTCATAACAGTAAAGACACGAAAGCATTGCTATTGCTAACACAAGAGAATTTGCGATTACAATTCTCTCCTCGCACCCCAAATAAAATCACATCAGATTTATCTTATACCAACAACGGTCATAAGTTTTTCGTGTTCGCCCATTCCATTTATTTCGGACATAACGGGCCTAGACTAATTCGCGCTTAATTAATCTATACAAGTCACAGAGAGAAATATAATGTCACTGAATGGGAAAGCGCCATCATTCTCTTAACCAAAAGTTGAACTACTGGTGAATGTTGTGTTCCTTTTCTTGAGTATGTGTTTATTAAAGGCATATACACCTTTGGTTGTCATTTTGAGTAACTACAGATAGTGTCCAGGGCCTTTAAACTTGCGTTTTGTTAGCGAGAGCAAATCACTCTCCTTAATTCATTGTTTTGATTTAAGGAGAGCGATTTTAAAATCACTCTCCTTAATTCACCTTTTGATTTAAGGAGAGCGATGCACAGCTCTCCTCAGATTTATTAAAATGAAGGCCTGGTTTATCCGTCATCCATTTCAAATTCCAGAATGACTTTGCTTGTATACTGTATACACAACGCAAACTGGTTAAATACTTTTTAACCAATGGAAAACTGTTTGAAGTATTAACAATAAAAATATGGAAAAGTAAGTAATGCCTAAGTTTTTGTTAATGCTCCTCTGTAATACGCATCAGAAGACGCTTTGTACTTTCTAGCTTTCATTGTTGCTGAATTATAAACCCAATTGGCCCTTTTATGAGGGTGCACAGTGCCCAGAGATTTTCAAACAAAAATTAGAACATGAAGGTTTAGCAGCTAAACTCACTTTTGATAAGAGGAATCTCCCAGCCCAAGCACTGCAAACTGCAAACCAGACAGAGAGTCAGTCGGCAGGTTTCTGCGCAGAATAAACCTCCAAAATTTCTGCAAACAATAAAAAGTAATCATTAATTTAAATAATCCTAACTCTCTTGTGAGTGGGCCCTGCGTGGGGCCGTGGGCCCTGCATTATATATTTAAGCCCAAAATTGAAACAGATCATCTTTGTGGTTTTTCAGTTTTGACGATAACTGAAGTCTTTGTTTGATTTTCTAACCTTCATGTTGTCTGGTTCATCTCCTTGCCCCGTCGTTGCACAAACAAATATGACCAATGGTTCATTTATTAGCTCACTCTGAAAACAGAAAAAATAACAACAACGGTTAACATTTCCTGATAATTTATACGGGCCCTAAACAACAAAACAAACAAACAAGAAAATTTGGATTAGAATAAAACTTATGATAATACAACGACTGGAATGGAAAATATTTTTTTTTAAAGGAGAAGAATGATTCATTGTAATTCAATGAACCAGTTTGCGCCTGGGTCCGGTAAATAAATTTTAAAAAGAAAAACGGCGCGAACTGGTTAAACAAATTTGAAAGAGCAAGTTATTAAACAGAGAAAGAAAATGACATAATCTGCAATTAAATGCAGGATTCTGTTTAAATGAAAACAATAAAAAAAGGACAATTTGTATTTTTCTTTACACCCAAAAGAAACACATCCAAAACCAACGGCTGGCCATTTAAAATGCATGTGGGACGTTTACAACTAGACCTATTAGCCTATATATGGTGTTATACACTACTATAGACCGAGTTACTGGCCTCTTGTTATCGCTTTTTTAACATTTGGGCATTATCTTGCGCTACTAGTAGTAGCGCAAGATAATGCCCAAATGTTAAAAAAGCGATAACAAGAGGCCAGTAACTCGGTCTAACCATGGTCTAACACTACTAGTACTAAAAGTACTACTACGCCATGTGTTCGCTAGATATGAATCTGCAATTTAATATATTTTATGGTGTAGGCCTACTTGTAAGTATATGTGTTTGTGCACGAGGCCCTTGTCGAGGGTAAACATGTGAGACGATTCCGAATGACGACAAAATAATAACTTGACAAAAGAAAAAATGTTATTCTCCCACTAATCATTTATAAATGAACCCAAATAAAAAAGAAAATTGAATTTAATAATATTAATATTAAATATTTTTGAGTGTGGTTAAACATACGATTACGAACAATTTTGTTTCGCGTAAATGAATTTTTCACGAAATAGATGCAGCAACTTACTATGGAATACGCATCCAGCGCGAGCACCCGGGTTTTAAAATGTCTTCTCTTGGCATCTCTCCCAACACGTTCGGCTACATCTTGGGCGGTGCCCGTCTGACTGCCGTACAACACGACGATTCGCCTGTCCTCCATATTCCTCAGACGTTAAATTCGCCAAAAAGGCATAAAATTGACAAGTGCAACTTTTTCCGAAACGGTAATGGTACCCAGTCGTGCTATGTGATATGGATATGGTGCTTAGCGTGGTACCTGACTACACACATGTGTAGTCGGGTGAATTTTCATCGACCTTGATTTACCAAACCGTGTGGGAGCGCGAGGTGCAGGTACCGGATTTCCGATCAGGTGTTGTGTCACATGACCGCTTATTCCTTCATGGTTCTCTCGCAGCTCGACTCGTTCCTTGCTCTTCTTACGTACCTTGACGACACCTAATAAAAAGGTTTTATTTAGATGTCTATGCCATAAGCAAGTTGACACAAATCACGAGTTTTGTGGAGAGATTTCTATGTTGTTCGTTTGGCGTTGGATGATGAGCGTCGAGTTTGCCTAGCGCGCCTACCCAGCTACCCAGGCGCAGCCAGGGTCCAATTCCCGGACAATAAAATATAGTCATGACATTGACAGTCAGTGAGTCACACTCACAGTGTACAAATCAATTGTACAGTAGCTTGCACATATAATGGTGCCAGTCCGAAACTAACCTTAGTAATTAGTATACATCAAGATTTAGGGTGTACTGCTATCGTCAACAAGAAAACAAACTGGGCTTGGCGTGACTGTTGAGACTGAAAACGTGAAGCAAAATGATGAACGTAAGTTAACAAAATAAATATTAGGCCCCTTAAAGTATTATCTAAACAAAAGGTTCTTGTCCACAAAATTTGGAAAATGGAGAATGTGTATGTGTGTACTTCTTCCTTCACAACACAATGCTTGACACAAGAATTATACAAATGATAATACATTTGCCCCTGTATACCTTGAAGGACTGCCTAACCCTAACTCCCTAACCATTTTTACTTACACATAACCTGAATCCTGCAAAATCCTCCAATTCCTAAATTGTTAAAACTCCAAGTAACCTGAATCCTGCAAAATCCTCCAATATTGGTCACTGGTGACCATACAGCCTGTATCCTGCAAAATCCTGCAGTCTTGCCCTGGCTGCAGTCAGTAAAAACCCAAGTAACCTCAATCCTGCAAAATCCTGCGATGCATCAAACTCCAAGTGACCTCAATCCTGCAAAATCCTTGTGTGTCACATTCAGCCTGATAACCTGAATCCTCCATATTCCTGCAGGGGTAAAACCCCAAGTAACCTCAATCCTGCAAAATCCTGCAATGCATCAAACTCCAAGTGACCTCAATCCTGTAAAATCCTGCATTTTGCAATGAGGAATTTGCAGGATTTGGGAGGGTTAGGGTTAATTAAAGAAAAATTATTATCGAGAGAAAAGTGTCAGATGTGAAAATGACAAATGGTGCAGTCTGCCTAACGTACTGTTTCTATTAATTCATACCTGCAGAGCAGGAAAACAGGAGATTTGTGGTCGACAGAAAGTCAGTGCAAGTCAGCTGCTTGATTTTCCAGTTCTTTCCTTTTTCTTGTCATTTCAGAAGACGTTTCACTTTTCGGACATGATTATGGGCTTCCTGTTTGAAGGATGCGACATAAATTCATGGCTAGGTAGGTTTCTACTCACTTTTATTTATAAATCTCTGCGACAAAAACCTCTCCTAAAAGCACAGGACATTACATGTAGTACCAGCCTACGGCATCTTTGTCACGGTATAATTAACAGAGAAATGAACAAATAATCGAACCGGCAAAATACTATTTGAATATTAAGTTGATATTTGATATATTCGAAACAGCCTTACAATTTCCAGTATAATAATTAAAGCACAGTTATTAGGTTAATACTGAAGATTATGTAAAAACAATGCAATGAGCCATTTGCGCGTGACCCCGAGTTAAATTTAAATAATATCTGGTACACTGACTTGTTCACACAGCTTGGCACAGTTTAACTATAAATTCTCAAGACCAAAGACACTGTTGCTATATCACGTGATTCGGGGCAAGCTTTTGCATAGTTACGTAAGAGACGCTCAGCACCAATACATTGTTTACAATTGGTGAGAATTGCAAAAAGACACCAGACCATTCCAGAGCTGGGGGTTGCTAGCGTATGACGCGTAAGGCTTGCCCCGAATCACGTGATATAGCAACAGCGTCTTTGGTCTGGAGAATTTAAAGTTAAACTGTGCCAAGCTGTGTGAGCAAGTCAGTGTACCAGATGTTATTCAAATTTAACTCGGGGTCACGCGCAAATGGCTTATTGATATCTGATGTTTAGTTCATCAATTTGTCCTTAAGGTATGATAGCGGCTATGGGTGCAGTCTTCCTCGTGGCAGCCGTTTTGGAACTAATGAAGCTCCTCAACTCTAAGCTTAAGCAGAGCAGGTGCAAGAGCCCCCTCGAGGCTACGCATGAGCCAGCGACTAAGCGGAAGGGCTCCATCAACGGACAGGCCAGCATGCAGCATTCGCCGCTGCTGGCATCATTGAGAATCCCAAGCAGCACCTCAAAGATCAAACAAAGAAGGTACTGTTATATATACTGGCATAAATATCTAGAATGATGAATGTGAAGGCAAACATTTTTCCACTATACCCATCATTTCCCGTCCTGCCTTACACCTTCCTCCTTGTTACTCCCGCAACACCTCTCAACACTGTATGGTTTTCACAGATTTATCAGGAAATATATTTAAATTTATACAATTCAATACACCACAGGTGCTATAAGTTTAAAAGCTTCTAATTATGGATGGGTATACAGACTGTACGACAATTCCATTTGATTTGAAGTCTTTTTGTTGAATGCTGCATCAAAAACAGTCTGAAGCGCACGAGTCATCTCGTGTCAAATCAACAACTTTGGGGGGGGGGGGGGGGGGGGGGGGGTGAATCTCACAGATTTTCTTTACATTTGTTAGAATTGTGGGAAAACCCCCAAACTCAAATTTGTGTGTTTTGCGTCGCGCGGTTTGTGAGTTACAGCACAGTGAACCTTGGGTTTTTCCCCTAGAACTTTGGACGTCGATATCTTCGGTTAGGAATGACAGACAAAGCTGATTTTTATCTTAAATTAAAGTTCTTGACCCTCAACTATACTAAATCCACCAATGTCAATATAAATGTTCACACCTCCTACATGTAGATAGTTAAAGTTTTAATGTAAGCAATTATGTAGGTTACAAACAAAAAATTGAAATATTATCATGAGGTCAAGCAAAACAAACTTTGACCTTTCACCCTGCGCAAGCCAGAGAACATTGTTTGTAATTATCGCACGAGTCCGGTAGTGACAGCCCCTCACAATGAAAATAAAGACACATGAACCCAGTTCATTTGTTATTGTTCTCTTTGTCTTTGCAGATTAAAGTTTCACATAGTTGAGTCAGTCCTCCACATCTTCAAAGCTTCCTTCGGTTACATATTGATGTTGGTGGTCATGACCTACAACGCATACCTCCTCATAACCATCGTCTTAGCCCTGAGCGCCGGTTACTTCTTCCTGGCCCCTATGCGGAGAATGAGGGATCCGCGCCGGGTACCAGTACGCCACGAGTCGCTGAGCAACTCGGAACGGAGATCGTTTGTGGGCAGCACCAGTAGCGCGACAATCGGCGAGTCGGCTGAGAATGTACACAACGAACCGCACTACGGCAGTCTGTATCAGTGAACTGGGGGCAGCCTTTTGATTTTACACAAAATTGGGCCGCCTTGTGCCTGCATAATTATGAATTGACTGCTGTGTATGCTGTTAAAATTGGTGTCATTATTAAATATACCCAGCAAAATATGGGACCGAGCGACTTCCCCCTAGTCTCCCATACCTATACACTCCTTAGACTATTGTTACATAATGCACCCCCCTAAAAACCTCAAAAGAAACCAGAACATTTCGCAAGCACAATGACTACCACAAAGGGGGGAGGTTCTCTCCGTCCCATATATTGCTTCATTTGTTATATGCTGAGGAATATTCTGATATACTCTGATAAGAATTTCTGATATAGCTGTGATACAATGATACATGATTAAAATATCGGAATATTCCATTTATAAAAATATTCCATCTAAAATTTAATGAAATGTAGCCATCAAAAATAGTTCTTGTTGATTGCATCATCATCAGTGATTTTTCTAATATCAAGTATTTGATTTACCCAAACAGTTTTTACAGTGGGGAAGGGGTTAAAAAAACAAACGTGATTCTTGGCTAAAGATCTTTCAAAGAGACACGTTTTTTCTTTGTCAACTTCTGGTAAACAATTTTTTAATGGACTGACCTAAATACTTTTTTATACTATTTTATACCCTTTTGTTATATGTAAATGTAGGCCCATTATTACTGCCCTAAACCCCAACTACCCCCAACCCATCAAATGTTGTTAGTAAAGAAAGGAAATGTAACATTTGTTTCTAAAGGTACTCTATGGAAAACTACCTGGAAAAAGAAACAGCTGAATATATGTGACCTGTCATCACAAAATGAGCGTAAAGTCGGCAAAATCAAAAATTGAGATATGGGTATTTCTAAATTCTGTGGAAACAGAGCTTTCTAATGGTATATCACTTAGAGGTTTGATACTCAATATTTTTTTTTTTTTTTTTTTTAGTCTGGAGTCTTGATACAGAGATTATGAGAAAACGGGCATTTCTTGTGAGAAATTGTGTGAACGCGCAAAGAAAGGCATAGTCAAAATTGTCTCATTTAAAAAATAAAAAAAATCTGATCGTCCTGAAAAATTGGGAATTGTTGGGGATTTAGTCTTAAAAAAACCCATATCTCAAAATCGACCACCACTTCAAATTTTGACTTTGACTGGCCGTACTGGGAAATCACTCCGTGCGACTTTACGCTCATTTTGTGATGACAGGTCACATATATGAATCACCAACATTTTACTGTTGTAATAGCTCATGTTTAGTGTCAGTCAGTGTATCTTTGTTTGGTACAATATTCATATTTCTCATTCCGAGGAAGAATAGAACGTTGTTGGATTTGAGGCTGTCTAGTTCTGATGCAAATTGTGGTGTTTATATTAAGTTAATGAAGAGGCTCACTTTTTTTTCTATTACTTAGAGGTCAGAAAATACAAAGTGTAAGGGAATAATTTACTGTTAACTTTGATTGTTTTTCTGAAATTTTATTTTGCTACCGAGATTTGAATAACTGAATCATGAAATGCGGCATTATAAGTTTTCTATTTGTCTATTTTGCCTTTGGTGGACATCAAGTGAATGATCAGCTTAAAACCCTAACTGGGTATTCTGTGAGCACCCTGCCAAATGCAACAGAATGCAACACAGCTGAAATAGAACCCTGCTCAATGCAACAACATTCAACAGTGGATTCTGTTGCATTGTGTAGGGTTATGCTGGTATACCGACCAGTAAGCCTGCTAGGTGCAACAAAATGCATAATACCAGGAGAAATGTGCTGCCTGCTAAATGCAACAACTTGCAACAACTGTTTAACATTGGTGCAATACGTTGCATTTAGAAGAGTTCGGGTTAATTGAAGTGTTGGCTTAATTTTTAAAAAGATGAACTTGTAAATAGGCAATCTATATAACATTTATCATTTATCTGTCAACACTTGTATATTATATTATTTGTTCTCTTATACAACATGATTTAATTCTTTAATTAAATTTAAAATTGCTAATATTACTTTTTATAATATACACTGTACGCACAACTGAACTAAAATTAGATTTTTCTTATTGAATCTAACAGTTGCAAGTATTAATGCAATAAATATTCAGTTGCTATTGATATAAAAATGTGAAAAAGTTTCTCTCAAAATTATTTCCTGTTTAAATAGTAACATTAATAATGCCTGACCAAATTTTACAATCGCATAAACTAACCCCCCCCCCCCCCACGTTTAACCAATTTATAATTCCACACGCTGATATCATTTTAAACAAGGATGAATACATTACAAGCGGCGTGGATATAAAATGATACATTTTCTGTAACATAATTTACCTTTTTTGTCTTTCTTCAGTACAGTCCACTTTCACAGTCTGAACGAAACTGCGCCACCAACGTTTCAACATTGTGCGCGGGAAAATTTAAAACAAAATCGTCTGCTCGCCTTCAAGTCGTTCGTCGCAGTTGTTTCAGTCGCGTTTTGGGTTTCTCCTCGTCCAAAGCATATGGTTCTACAATATTTCTTACCTCCATGGTCACTGGGTCCAGCTCAACCAACATAAATATCAGAAACACGCTATTATCTGGAAAAATTGTGGGTTTTTAGCTAAACATTCCGCAACAAATCTCCCGCACGTGGCATATACACTGACATCTACCAAAACTTTGTCTGTCAGTTGGGGGCGCTGTTCTTATCGTACGGTTCACTTAAAATGACATTTCGAATTACTTCCCTGAAAAAATCCTCCGGAGCGAATTAGAAAAAATAAATGAAATTTCAGACTTTATATCAGTTAAAAACAATCATCTAAAGCCGCAAATTAGAAGACACTATAAAAACAGTACTCGTCAAGGTTTTGAATCCACAATCTCTAATCCTAAATGATTATGGAATAAATGAATCATGATGCCGAATGCTTGGTCTAGCTCTAAGACTAGTATTTGGATGTCGTTTGTGAGTATTCGGTGCCCACGTCACCGGGCCGGTGTGCGCCCGTCGCGATTTGTTCGTAGGTGGGTGAAGCAAAAATCATGAATAATTGAGTATTTTCGATTATGTTTAAGATTATGTTTATTCATTGGAATAAAACATGACGCCACAGCATTGTTATTAATATTATTTAGTCAACTACATGTACATGTAGTTACATTATGTAGTGGATAGTAGGATGGGCCATGGATTATGGATCCTGGTTCGGATCCTGCTGTAGTTCTCGTTTTTCCTCGTCAAATTGATATTTGTTGAGTTATTTTTAATTTAAGAGGAAAAGGAGACCTAGAACCCTAGTGTACAGTGATCAATGCAACAACTGGGTTATTCGTGAAAACTGCTTCACTCACATACGGGAAACAATAAAAGCGCTAATCACAACAATAACGTGTACTCAAACGCGCGAGGGCGCTGTTTCTACGATATTTCGAAGACAATTCACGTACTAATAAACTTATCCCAACACATTTTTAATAGTTAATTACGGTTCCAGAGGTACTCAAATAAACGTGGTGTTGCTTATACTAGTTGCAGTCACAGAATTAAACGCGCACTTTAGAGTCACATGCAACAGCACAGCGTACAGAAGTGACACAAATTACATTTTTCGTAAGTGATTAAAACTTGTATTTCATTCGTGGAAATATAAAAGAATACACAAGCCATACGTCGAAAATATCGAAGGCATTTGATAAATACATTTCGAGGTCGTCTCCCAAACGGCTTTATAACAATGTAACTCGTTTTTGTTTGTTCGAACTTGTCTTATCAAATTGATAGAGTTTTAGATAAACTACTATTTACAGTGTATACAAAGCTTATTCCTTCACGACTCATTACAAAGACATCAATATGTGACGTTAAACGTGCAAGGAACCTAGTACGTGCATGTTGTAACTACTTTAAATGGTCGATATAATTATGACCTTTACTTAATCAGTAAAATTACTGTTTAATTAATTAATTAATTATTTATTAAATAATGCAAAATTGTTATTCACAGATAAACAAACAATAACAGAGAAACCCGTACTCATTTCCTGCCCAAGTGCGAAGGCAAAACAACCGAACAAATGTTAGGTCTGGGGGGTTATTTCAAAACATGAATACTTTACAATAAATATTAATTTAACTTTGTACAGGCTGTGTATTCAGCGAATGTAAAAAAACAAATAGGTTTTCTTTTTTAAGTTAAATATCTATAGCTACATCAAAATGCACCAAAAGTAATTAACCAACAAAATAAAATTAACACTCTCTTGAAGACAAAATAATTTTAGTGACCCAAACAGTTTGCATAAAATGATTTTTGTTTCAAGGTTAAAAACTTATAAAAGCTGCGTATTGCTGAATACACGAAACAATTATTTAAAATGTTTACAATACTTTACAAAAATTAGATAAGTACAAAAAAAGAGAACTATTTTAAACTTCCTAATGCTTTATGTAAGCAGTACACCATCTGAAATAACTTGTCAGATATTATTATAGAATGGTGTCGGTAATACCGTGTTTTAAAGTTCAGCCTCAGCATGTAAACTCAGGCTCGATTTAAATCCCCTGCCTGGGCAGCAGGGGTCAATATCATAAAACATGTAAGCACAACAACTATAGCTTAGCACAAACAAAGTATTGCTCAGTAAAAACAGGTTACCAGCCGAAACTCCATGTGTTTATTGTTCACGCTAAGCCCACTCAGTATCTGGCGAATTTAAGGTCGTGTTTAAATCCTTTGGCTGCGGCTTCTACTGTATAGCGGCTGCAGCCACATCTCATAGACTCGTGCGTGATACCAAGCCGCAGCCAAGTAATATCGGACACGGCTTATTAGTTTTCGCAAGCTCAGGGTACCGTCAGCTCCGTGGATGCCAGTTTCTGCAGTTGCTTTGCCAGCTTTTCCAAATGTTCGTTTTTCTGCAATAAAATATGTCAGCATCGAACTGTTAAAATGTACAGGATCCGTCATTCATTCATCCATGCATTTTTATTTCATAAAATATAGAATAGAATGCAATATATATATAAATAATTAGTTTCAAAATGTATGGAATACAAATTTAAGAAATATAAATAGTACGCCTAAACTTCTGCATAATATCATAGGGCGCCATAGGTGTTTTTGTTGTGTACACACCATCGGGCTTTCAATAGTTGTGTCCTTGTGCAAGCCACTTTACCCCACTTGCCTCTCTCCATCCACCCAGGAGTATAAATGGGTACCGGCATTCGCTGGGGAGTATACTATATAATAATAATAATAATGGTGGGCTAATCGTCCTCACTGGCAGCTGAGAAGCTGAAGGGCGTGGCTACAACGTGGTCGAGTCGATGGCATGTAGACAGCCGCCATACGACCCATTATCTGACCACGGAGCACAGCTAGAGATCGATAGAATTTTGCTTACAATAATAACTGTTCATCAGGAACAGAACCATTTCTGCAGCAGCTCAAGATCAGTGCAATTTGGTCTCTACTTTCACAGGTATCCGTTTATACTCCAGGGTGGAGAGAGGCAATTTCAGCAGAGTGTCTTGCCCAAGAACACAAGCACCATGTTCCCGTCAGGATTCGAACCCGTGTACCATCGCACACGAGTCAAACGCCGTAACCATCGAGTCGAATACCGTACCCATTAAGCCACAGCGCCCCACATCAAATGGACGGATTAGCATCTCGGGCCAGGGAGCCAATAGACAGACTCTTGTCGTTTCATGCTAGAGAAATCGGAGTTAACCAGTTCGAGCCGGATGACGTGTATAAACGCAAAGTTTTTTCCAGATTTAAAACGGATGACGCATAAACACGCAACGAGCAAGGCCGGAAATGCGTGGGTGTGCTTCCCGGTACTATCGGCCTGAACACGCCTCGGATCGAGTTTCGTTAAAAATAATCCCGCCCCTCGGCTCGGTGATGTTAAAATAATCCCGGCGCGAACTGGTACATTGGCCTGGTGAGCCACATTGGCTCGTGACAGGCTTTACTCTTACTTACCTCTTTCAGTAGCTGTGCCAATCTGCTGATGTTGGCTTGTTTGTCTTGGCCGATATTGAAGTTACTTGACGGCATAAACGTATTGATTCGTGCCCCTTCCGTGGTGGATTTTAAAGAGATAAACTAAACACACAAGACGAACAACAAATCTCATCATAATTCATGAAAGTGGTTTCATTATCTCTGTTTTTTTCCTTCTTAAAGTGAATGATTAAATAAGTCCACAAGTGACTTTTGTTTTGGGCACAATGGCTAAAAGGTGCCGTTTTCCAAACCCCAGCTTTATCTTCATTTTTAGGCTTCATTCATGCAGTTTAGCAATAAGCTGGAGCCGGTGCCTAAAGCTGGGGTTAAGAAAACGGCCCTCATAACAAATCACACCGACCTTGGGAATGAAAACGAGGCACAGCATGACCGTGTTGGCGACGAAGAGGGCGCCACAAACGAAGGCAAACACGAAGTTGATCTCGCCTTGGCCGTGGCTAAAATACGCCACTGGTACCGTTAGCACGCACGTGAGCCCCACCGCGTAGACTGACAGGGCGATATGCTTGCCTGTGGGTAAGATAATAGAGAACTCTATGGTAAGATAGAGGGACCAACTGGTTAGACCATGGAGGAAGGAGAATGGTTAGACAGATTCAAAGTTGGTAAATACGTGCTTTTAAAACAGTCGATGTTCTTTTCCGAACGAATTTTGAAGTAATATATCGTACTTTAACAAATACATTTGCTTGTTTGCATTGGTACGGTATGTTCTTCTATAGTTTTAAAATGTGGTTGTTATCCATTCTCATGCGTGGTACGTCGCGCGCCGGCCGGCCTAGCGGTACCCTACCATTTCATCTGCTGCCTACACAAACCCGCCGTAAGTACGTACACAAAGTACGGGAGGATCAGCCCGGATGTTATGGGTTTTCCTCCCACCTCTAAAACTTTGTAAAAAAAAAATCATCGCCTCTTCTCTGATTCATTACCAGAAATAAATAAATTATGCTAATAATTGTAAAGCGCTTTGAGATCGTTGATATGATGTAAAGCGCTATATAAGCACGAACATTATTATTATTATTATTATAATAATAATATTTGGACACGTGACTGACTGTCGTTCAGCTGGCTAATGCGGACGTTTCGGGTGGACCACGCCAGAAAGATGCCGAAGATCAAGAGGGCGCCCTTGTAGGCGAAGATGGCGATAGCGAAGTAGAGCTCCCAGACCGAAGTGCAGAAGGACATCGTGGGAACCTCGTACACTTCTTTCAACTCGTCTCGCAGCTATTATACAAAAAGAAACACATGTTTGTGAAACCTCAGTTTCGTCACCAGCGTACGGCTCAATATAATGGGTTCGCATTGCGTTTCAAAAACAACAGTTCGAAATCACACTAGGATATGCCATTTGCTTCACGCAATAAAGAGTGGTGTAAGGTGGTGTTTTGTATTGTAAGGGGAATGACGATTCGTTGTTCTATTCTGGAAATAGTAGACTCGAATATTAAGAAAGGCTTGGAATTTAAGAGAACAAAACAGGGCTAGGTAATACAACAAAAACTAAACAAAGCGTTGGTACATGTATATAGAAATAGGGCAAGTGGTTATCATACAAACAAAGTAAGTACCTAACACTAATAAATACTAATCAAATAAGTTAAGAGGGCCTAATATTTCGATCTTAACAAGATCTTCTTCAGAGACATAATGACTAATAAATACTAATAAATACTAATTAGACTGCTTTTTGATGAACTTTTTTACCACAGGGTTCAATTCGACCGTCTCAATGTGAATGGGGTCCACCAGTATCCAGGCAACGAAGATCAGGACGTCCAATAGGACGAAGAGTCCGATTGACGTCATCAGTTTAGAGTCGGTGATAGTGGCTCTCTGTAAAGTAGAGGATGTGAATGAATCGACTCATTAAGCCACGCCCCGCGGTGTCAATCTGGCCAATCATAGCCGTGATAGACCGCGTGTCAATTGCCCACGTGCAGTGGGCGGGACCTATAGTAAATTATTTAATAGGTAAGTAATCGGCAGCTTAACAAACTTAAACCAAAAGCATTGTTATAAGCTACTGATTGTGTATGACGATTGCACATGAACTCAAGTACCTTCCAGTGGGTTTCGTTATTTGGCGCCCGAACTTACCACTTTGCGAACCTTCATAGCGCTGGTATAAATGTGGTGAATTCTGTAAGTTTTCATGAAGAGGGCGCCAAAGGCTAGAGACAGACCGATGCAAAGTGCAGCAGACGATAACTGTGAAGTAACAAAAACAGTCTCGCATTATGGGATTATTCGAATCACTGGCTTCGTTTCGTCTTTGGCTTAAGGCGATTTTTAACTCCCAACTGCAAGATCTCCAGCCACATTCTGACGCCTGTTGTGCTTCAGAAACATTCACTCGAGTGATGTGCACCCAAAAGTTAGACTATTTCAATTTTCTTCCATTTCTATTTGCTTCTCAGTAATTCGGAATTCGGAGGCGAAGCCAAAGCCAAAGACGAAGCAACGGTTTCGAAAAGGCCCTATGAGTATAAAGCAGGATATACGTGATCAGACTATAGGTCAATGCACTGATCCCAGAACCTTCTTGATCTTTTCCCCAGACGTTTCAACTTGAGCGTCAGTGGTGGATCGTTCAGCCGCTGACTAAATGTTATACCATTGCCAACCAAACGAAATAAATAAATTTATTTTCTATTATAAACTGTTTATTTATTTATTTATTTATTTATTTACAACCATCTTTATTGAGGGTAGCCCATCCAGCAGAAGCTGATCATTTGGGGCCCTCAGTACATAACAATATATCAAAACAATAAAGTAAAACCAAAACATTAAAAATATGCCAATAAAAAAAATTGAGCGCCCCCCAAGCTCCCTCAATTTACAATTTGAAGAAAATTGCCCATTACACTTTGACTCCAGCAAAGTTTCACTTTCACAAAACAAAACAAAAACATTACAATGCAAGGATAAAATATCGTAGATATCAGTTGAGTGTATAGCCTCGAACGTGTTTTCAATGTACCAAGATGAACAAATTTGATTTTACTGGCTGATATTACCTTATCCCCATTATGTGACAGAGGGGTTTCTCTTTTTGTCCGCATGTACACATACACACTCCACACACTATTGTGTAAAGGTATAATACACCATCGGTAATTGCTTGAATTATCATGAATGGGTGGATTTGGTGTTGTTTTTTATGTTATACATGTAGTAAATAAAGTTCAACTGACCTGTCCGAAGTTTTACAATCATGGATGCCGAGAAAAGCACGAAAAACAGCGTTTGTTTTTAACCGGCGTCGAGCAGTTATTCTTATGTTATTTCTATTTTTGTCACGATCGCCGTCCGGCGATCGCGAATTTTTTTATAAAATTGGATTTTCCGGAATAATTACAGGATATCTAGCGCAATCATTTTTCTGGATGCCTAGAATCATTATTTACTTTCAAATGAGTAAGATATTTCGTAATAATTCGGTAGTACATATTTTCGATACCTGCAAATGGTGTATCCCACCTTTAATTTTAATACCTAACACATCCCCTTCAAGCCTCAACAGGATTGCTAAGAATCCGGGAACACAGTGATTAGCCAAGGGAGTCCCCTGTGCCACATAATATGCGCGCCTAGTGCTGTCATCGTCTTTCCATTAATGTTTCTCAAGATGCGACTTCTGTGCAAGTTCGTACCAGTACCAGACACAGCAGGTGTTACAGCTGTTCCCGACCTATTATATACGCATAGTTTCACAGAAATCATGTTCGGGTTTTTACCGGCTTATTTTACACTGCTTGTATTTCCATTTAATTCTACCACAGATGCAAACAAATATATAATTCAATTTTGTGTGAAATCCTTGGGAATCACCATCATTCATTTTCTCTTCTGAGAGAATTTCATTGACTTTTGGGGGTTCTTTAAGCAAATACGTCTGAACAAATTTATGAGCGAAACAGTAATTTAATCTTTCGCAGAAACTAGGGTCTTCAAACTGTATAGGAACGTTACTTTAAATGTCGCCACATAAAATGCCCCCTAACCTGTCGGAAAATTGAACGCAATCTAATAATTTAATTCTCGAGATCATTTTTTCAAATGTTCAAACATATTGACCTTAGCCCGTTTCGTGTTTATTGCATTGCCTAAGTCCTCGGAAACTCACCAGGATGTGGGATACATTAAATGGAAGGGAGTGGTAGGATGCTATGTTCCCGGGCTTTGGTAAATCGAGGCCGATTGCGCGGGGTTATAAGCGGATGAGCTATAGACACGTTCACACGGGAAATAAAACTTGCAAATAAAACTTGCATATATCATTATGGTATAGCCGAGTCATGATATCCCACGAAGATGATATCCTAGAGACACCCAAACAATCGTCTAAATATTTGGGTTTCCCTAGGTGTTGACAATTGCTGAATAGGATACGAGGAGTTATACAAACACATAAACAAAATATGTTTTGTTATGCTAATACGGATTTACATATTCATGAGCAAACTTGTTGTATATCATATTCAAACAAAACCTCAGAACTTTAGACATTTTTGCTGTCTTAAATTTCCTTTAAATAATTTGTTCGGTGTTTCGTTGCTCTGTCACTACATGGTAGTAAGGCAATGAACAACATTTTCCAAATTAATTTTTTTGTGGTTTGAACTGAACACCTCTAAACTACTTTTTTTTCGTACAATTATTAGGAGCAGAAAGTTTGACAAAAATGTTCCTAAAAAAGATTCAGTTTCTGGACCAAATTAATTTTGCTCGAATTCTTTGGTAAAAAAAAGGTACATTTTTAATTATTGTTTTAGAACACTGACAAATTCGCATATTGTGGTCTATAAAGCTGCATCTGCGCAGAACGCGAAATAAACTACTTGCTAGTCAACTCTACGTTTCTTTGCTTACATAAAGAGTGTTGTTTAAAGTGTATACGATTGTGTGCAACTATCCTCGCTAAGGGCTGTGCTGTCCTATATGCACATTTATCAATCATTTAAGATTTATTATTAAGATCATCGTCTATTTGTAGCCGCTTCATAACACAAAACATTACTTCACTATTCTGAGAATGTGTACAATAACGAAATGGTCCCAGAACGGACCTCCGTCATTATGCGACTAAGATAGGATCAAAAGCAAAAGTGAACACGGAAACTTAATAATCGAGGAAGCGATTTAAACACCATTACAACTGCGACATCCTTATGACCTTACACGAGTGTTCCTTGACATTCATGATGCCCCCCACCCCTCCCCCCCCCCCCCCCCCCCCCCCCCCCCCCACTGAGTAGATCATTGTGTTTTTGTTATGAATAACAGTTGACATAAGTAGATCTACGTTTGATAAAAAGCAAAACAGATGATTCCTTTTTCTTAAGGGGCTGTATTTTGCGGTAATTCACGTATACAGGATTTCCGAGCCCCCGAAGGCTGCTAAGCCACGTGTCCCTGTTTTGTTTTAGGATTCTGATGTGGGGTGCGTAAAAGGCAAACCCCAATAATTTGGTTTTGTGACAGGAAGAGGAATCAAAATGATAAAAAGGAAGGATGTAAAAAATGGGATATGATTTGACTCTGTTGATATTTCTAGGCAAAGAATAATGTGGTTGTAGGCTGGATAGTACGCTCGCTATTAAGACGTGTACGTTTCGGGTTTTATCAAGAAAAATATATTTCCTTTATAAATTGCTTTTTCCTAAAGCAATACAAATGTTATACGCACTTTATTACGAATTCATTGAACCCCAGAAAACAAGCCTAAGTTTAGTTGCAGAATTATTGCTTTATTTGGAATAACACACAGTAAACTCCGTTCTCGCAGGGTAGGCTGGTTCCCGCCCCACAGTTGCTATCAATAATGTGCGGACCGGAAACCGGTCTCCTCGCAAAGCGGATCTGGGCCCCCGCCAAATTAAATGAGCTGCTTTTCACAACAATTTGCTTAGCATGAAAATTCTTCCTCGGGCAAAGACAGGGTATTTGTTTTACAGACCCTAATTTCAGGTGATGTATGTTGTTTATAATTGATAATCAGCTGATTTTGAAAAGCACATGGATTTTTGGCTGGTAACCTGTTTTTACTGAGCAACGACGAACCCATGGTGTGAAAGGGTTAATTAACCGATGTGAAAGAGTTAATTAACCGATGTGAAAGAGTTAATTAACCGATGTGAAAGGGTTAATTAACCGGTGTGAAAGGGTTAATTAACCGATGTGAAAGAGTTAATTAACCGGTGTGAAAGAGTTAATTAACCGGTGTGAAAGAGTTAATTAACCGGTGTGAAAGGGTTAATTAACCGGTGTGAAAGGGTTAATTAACCGGTGTGAAAGAGTTAATTAACCGATGTGAAAGGGTTAATTAACCGACGAAAACAATATATATATCAAAAGATCCGACTATTGTTCGTAATACTCAACTTTCAGTTTTGAATTTGCATTTTAATAATTTTTTGTACTTTTTCATATTCGGCAACGTAAATACCTCACAAACAAACAATAATCATGACGACATCAAAACAAATCTTGTCTTGCCTCAAAAGGAGCTAGGTATTCTACGTAAATGCGTTAATATAACGGGATTTACTCTAGTTATTTTTGATAATTATTTAAAGATGGTACCCCATGCTCTTAAGAAATGATTTTTCCCCCTTAAAAGTAGATACACTATTTCGAGATATTTTTTTTACTACTGATTTATTAAGAAATATCTTACATATTTGAAAGTAAAATTAATGATTCTAGGCATCCAGCAAAATTATTGCGCTAGATATATTGTAATTATTCCGAAATTTGTTATTTTATTTAAACAAATTACGATCGCCAAAAAAATAAAAGAAAGAAATAACAAGAACAAGAACAACTGACCGACGGCGGTTAAAAACGAACGCCGTTTGTCTTGCTTTTTTTCTCGGCATCCTTGATTGTAAAACGTCGGACAGGTCAGTTAAACAATATTTACTATAAAATCCCCCCCCCCCCAAAAAAAAAACCACCCCAAAAACCCCATTTATGATAATTCAAGCAATGGTGTATTTCATATTTGTATACTTTTGTTAACGACAAACTACATGTACTTTATTCCGATTCTAGAGTATCTACAATTTCATTGTACGCGCGCACAAGATGAACCCAAAAGAATTGAATTTCCGATTTAAAAAAGGGCCAATGTGAAAAACAAGTCGTAGTATGAATGCCCATGGTGTCAGCCTTTAATAACTTCCTGCGTTTAACTCAGTTTGGCCAAAAATGGTGCCGTTGGGCCCCTCTGTCAACCAGACATTCAATTATCATGTAGCATAATAGTATACATAGTTTAAATTGTCCTGAGAAAATTAATATCCACAACTAAGGCCGTGTCCGAATTTGGCTATGGTTTGAAATTCCACACAATTAGTGTCTCTGGTAGCGGCTTCGGCCAGTTCGCATAGTCCTGTATGCAATTTTAAGCCGTAGCCGAGTAATTCAGAAACGGCCTACTAGTCGGTGGATCTTTTTTCTTATTCAAGGCCTTGTTTAATATCTCGATTTTTCTTGGTAAAGTTCCTTGGAGTTTTCGGTGAACCATGCGTTGGACTTCAAAATAACTGCCAGCATTTGGATTGAAACAATTATTCTTCGAATTGTTTGGAACTAAAAATCGTAGAGGAGAACCACAGGTGTCCTCCAAATCGGGGAAACTATACCAGAGAATCAGTAGAAATTAATTTCAACCTAAACCGTATCCTGTTTTATGTAGTCAAAACGGTGAATGACATCCTCCCATTAAAAAAGTGCACACCAACAGTTTCAAGCAAAAGGGGAAACCTTCAACGTAATGACGTCAATCGCGGTGATTCCGGTATTCGAGAATCCGGAGAGATATTTTTTTGTTTCTCTGTACTTGCTCTCTTTTTTGTTGCGGTTATCTCATTTTATTTAATTTAATTTTATTTTAATAATTTGTTTAATGTCGGCCTATTCTAGAAAGTTGCGTCATTTTATGTCCCTATAAAGCTTGTCGCTTGTCAGCATTCATCAACATTACACACTCTCCAAACGCTTTGAGCCATTTCGCCACTTTGAAGTTTTATTCATATAGTTTCAGAAAACTACTTGTTTCCACCAATATTTTGTTTACATAACAGTGCAAGTTTAGTATTAAACATGTTTCCATTCGGGTTTTTCGCGTGCCTCGTCGCGCTCGCGTCTGTGTGTCTTCTTGAGATGCCATGGACCACCTCGGCCCTACCTCTTCACCGTCTCCTAGCGGAGAGGCGGTCGGTCAGGAGCGCCGGCAACACTCCGGAAAGCACCCTGCATATACACGCTGTCAATATGGCCAACGATGCCGCAACAGTGGTCGAAAATGTACACAGGCTTCGCCAGGATTACGTGAGTATTCTTTGCTATAGGTATGAGTTGAAATGGGGGGGGGGGGGGGGGGGGGTACATTATTATCCAGCTTTGGCTTTATCTCCGGCTGGAAACAGATTTTGCAAACAAATTGTATTCATTACATTTTTATTATTGTTTTTATTTGTTGTATCGTTATAATTAAATTGTATTTTTAACAATCCATCGATAATAGTTGTTTGAAAATGTTTGAAAACAACTATTCCCAACTGGTTATTTTTGCCAGCGCGCTGGCCTTCCATAGTTTGCCAACCTAATTGTGTTTGGCAAAAAGTGCTAACCACGAATTGGCAAAAAAATTAAGTTCTATACACATTTATGTTTGACCCAAAACAGGTGAATGATCGCTTCAACGGATACAAAACGGTTAACAGCGACGATTTAACAGCGCCCTCAATAGTGCTACCAAGCGTGGACACGGTAGACACAAATACCATATCGGTAAGTTCTTTTCTTCACAAAGGAAACAAAGGCCGTTTTCCAACCCCAGCTTAGGCAATCGTCTCCATCTCCATCATCATTGCCAAACTGCATGAACGAAGCCAAACCGAAGACGAAGCTGGGGTTTGGAAACGGCCATAGTATTTGGACGGTTCAAGAAGATCAGCCAGATCCCCTTTGTGTCTATCCCGCATATTATTTCGGGCAGTTTTATTGTATAGGATAACCCTATGCCAATGAGTGGGTTAAATTTGACTGCATGCAATTCAGTCTTGTTTGTAAGGCTGTTTCGTGCATTTCATTCACATAAATATGTGAAGCGCGCATTAGACCTTAGCTTTCCACATGTTTTGCCCAGGCGGGATTCGAACCCGGGTCACAGCGGTGGAAGGCGAGGAAAGAACCGCTACAAATGGCCAATAACCAATTTTTTTATTTATTACATTTCTTTACCTAGGGAGTGCCCAAGCAGTTTAAAAACTAGTTTCCATTGGGGCCCTGTATACATTAATAAATACAATTTAAACCCCCCCCAAAAAAAACAAAAAAACAAAAAAAACAAATAAAAACAACAACAATATATATATATATATATATAATAATAAACAATATATAATAATTATAAAAAAACAAACAGCAGACGGAGCCGAATGACTTTCCTAGAATCTATGAAGTTATAAGTAGACCTATGTTTTCATCTAAATCAAATACATTATTGTCATCTAAACACACAGAGTAATGAGATAGTTCAACGTCACTTCAACCATTTGCTGAAGTACAGAGAGGTGCTCCGCGCTGTTAGCGAGACAGAGCCGGTTGACTTTCCCCTCAGATTCGACGAAGTTATCGCAAAAGTGGACCAACTGACCGCTAGAGTGGGAGAAATGGTAAGCGGTTTTACAATACCTCCAAATAGGCACTTGGGGGTCCATTTCTATAGAGATGCACACAAACTTAAAACAGTCCTAACTTGTTTACCCTAACCCTTTTCTCTAAGATCTTCGAGATTTATGCTATTTAGACCAAAATCTGTCGTTCTAGGAAAAAAATAACTCCCAAATATCGTTTTTTTTAGGGTAGCTATATAGACACTTAGGGAGACACTGAAATGTCTCCCTAAGTGCCACTGTCTCCTTATTACCTAAAAACTTACGCTAGTTTGTCTCCCCAAGTGCCTATTTGGAAGAATTATCACAAAAGCTAATAAACCTATTATAGCACATCAGTGGGCATGTGCCGTGCGCATAGCACACCCGTCCTTCATTCACCGAGCATAGACCGCGTGCACGAGCCACCTTCGGGGCCTCCAATCATGGCGGCCGCTTCTAAACTAGTGCGCATATAGTTGATTAAATATCATTTGTCATTAGGATGGCCCTGTGTATAGTTCTACCGATCATGGCATTTCGTGAGCTGTGAAAACATTTTTTGTTTTAAACAAGAATAAAAATGTTCAATTTCAGTTCTTCTTTTTTAAAGTGGAAGAACATGCTCTTTTCAAACATGCGTTATTTGGTGCATCAAATTTAATTGTTTTCTAAGAGAAAAAAACCCGTTCATCCTAGTCACTTTCTTTTTTTAACTCATCTTTTACCTCACAAGAATCTATACTAAAATGTGACACAACACAGAAACAAAGCAGTGGGTTCTCATGAATTACCCAACTTCAACTATTCCCGTTTTGTTGACTTTTTTCCCCACGCAGGGTGCATTGCTCAACCTATCCATCGGGGATTCACAGCAGGAAACCGCGGGTCCCTACTCACAAAACACGGAACGGAACCTGCGAACACTATACGTACTGCAGCATTTTGAGTCCTACATGAACCGAGTAAGCAGTGACTATTCCATTCTCAGCGATCGACTCTAGAACAACAACGCCCACACTACGGCTATTTCCTAACTATAATACTTGGGCCATTAGCCACAAATTCAGTTGGGGCGGTCCCAACTGGGACGGATAAGTTATTAAATCCTAACTATATGTGACCCGCTCCCACGAAACCAGACATAAGTGGTTTTTTTTTTAAAGTGAGATATTGTTATTTCCAGTTAGTACACATCTTCAGCTTTCATTTGGTACCAAAACCACCTTTGTACCATACATACTTCCAATTGTATGATGATTTTAAGACTGCCTGTACACGCGATTCTATGGGAATAAAAAAATTGAAATAACAATATCTCACTTTTCAACAAAAACACTTATGTCTGGTTTTGTGGGAGCAGGTCACATATAGTTTAGACAAAACGCAGCTGCACGTGAAGGGCGAGCGCGGATACTGCTCGTGAAAGTATGGCCGGTTTTCAAACTCCAGCTCTGTTCTCTGGCCTTATCACTACTATTGCCAACTGCATGGACAAAACCACAACGAAGACGAAGCTGGGGTTTGGGAAACGGCCTATGAATATTATTAGCCAATCTCTCAGCTGTTCCCTTAGGTGTACAGAGCCCCTAAGAGAACAGCTTTGTGGACAAAATACATGTGGCTGGCGATTTTTCGTTCCGAAAACTTCAAATATTATTTTGGTACCTCGTAATTTGTTTTCATTAACTCATAAATTATTACATTGTACTGATTAGACAAAAAATTACGAAAAGCAAATATATTTATGTCTATATAAGTATCCCGACTGACACTTTCACTCGAATAATTTTCGCGTATTTTCAACGTTTCGTTGCAATATTATAAAGTTTAATATATTTAACTTATATATTATAACTTAACTTATATATTTTATATATTTAACGTATAGTATGTATTTATTCTAAAATATTTATTCTTCAATTATTTAAAGTTTCGATTCAAAACGTTCTGGACTGCTCGGTATTCGTACGACTTCCGATAAATTCACAACCAAACGTTGTAAAAAGTCAACATATTTATATCTTAATTGCAAACAAAATGTATTATTATTCATTACTGTTGTTATTTACCGCGTGGTCATGTGACAATCATGTGACTTTAATGTGAGTGGGTATCCCACCTGATCAGTGTATATACAAGCAATGAACGGTTTAGTTTTTGTTTCGTTTTCGAAGCTTTTATCCAATATTGTCATTTATTAAGTATCATAATTATACTAATGGCTTATTATTTATAACAACTGTTCAAGTTGGATATTAACGTCACGAGTAAAATAAAATGAACGAAATATTATCAGCTATTGAAATGAATTGTCCTTAATGCACGTTTATTTCCGCCCCCATTTCTATACTGCACACGTTATTAACGCCGGAGAGGGGCCGTGGCCCCAGCTGCACTACACCGTAGAACACAGCCTGTGTGACAGCTGCACGCGTAGGTCCATTGTGCAGTGCAGCTACTGGATGATGTGCAGTCATGCGTATAATCAGGTTTACAAAATAATACCGGAACCAAACCTACACAATGTTCTCCTTCCCAGGGTGTTTAATGACTGTTTTACCTGACAGTAGACACGGCCGTTGAAGTCGCCCTGTTTCACTTCCATCTTGAGCGCAAAGAGGAACGTGGATGCGTACAGGAGAATACTGCCGAGCGCGATCATGTTGTTTAGCTGCGGGCTGGATATTTTGATGGCACTGGCAAGGGAAAACATGAAACAGCCGTAATACTAGTAATATTAATTGAGTAACATCTTCACTTTTTTAGAACATCTAAACTCATTAAACAGCCAAAAAGATTATTATTATTATTGGTTTATTAAAACACATTCAAACGTCGCAGCTACAAGCTGAATTGAGTTTAAAATACAGAAATTAATAAAAAATAATAATGTTAAAAATTACAGAAAAACCATTAAGGAATACAATTTGTTTGGGGACAGAAGGCATATCAACTGAGTGAACAAAAATCAAGAGCTATTGTTGAGTGCTTGGACAAGGGATGGGATGCAACTATTTTTGTAACAATTATGAAATAAGTATATTTATATGATACGAGAAATGTCCTCTTTCTTTCCAAAAAGGAGCCAAGAGGCCTAACTGAGTGAAACTCCCCTAACTGGGGAGCCCCCCCCCCCCCCCCCCTCTCTCTAAACAAAGTATGTCTTGAAATGGGCCCATTCGGTTATTGCCGTCAGGGCAATCGAAGACACTGTTACAATTCCAGAACGGCTGCAAACGCAACTACAAAAACTTTGTTTATTTGATACAAACGCGTTTCGTTGGGCAGAAAATAAGGCGTGTCGGTGTTGGTTTCTTAACTCCGTCTCACCGTTGTTCTCCCCTAATGTACCCTCGGGCTATCGCGGCTTCGCTGTCAGATAGAATACTTTTCAGACCCCGCATCGCTAAATTTGTCCGATAAATATTTCTGTTTAGACTTTGTGCGCGGGGAAAACTGGGATAAATTGGATTCGCCTGACGTCTTTTTGCGTTTTTTGTTTGTGGGGCGCTGTGTTCCAATGGTTACGGTGTTCGACTCATGATGGGAACATGGTGCTTGTGTTCTTGGGCAAGACACTTGATCGTCTCGAGCATAAAAGGGTAGAAACCAAAATGCTCTGATCTCGAGCTGCTACAGAAATGGTCTGAACGGGAAAAGCGCCTTGAAGCATTAAGCAAAACCCGCTGTTATAAGTCAAATATTATTTTTCCTAAACCAGCCTTCACAATTTTTTGAAAATTAAATACAATATTTGTATATTTTATACTCAAACAATACACGCAGTTACGCACGGGGTATCCGGGCCCTTTTTGAAAACACAAATTGAAAGAAATGTTATCAGTTAAGAAGCCATTAATGTCATTACGTGCAATGCGCCGTATTTTTGGACGCAATGAGGGCGCTGTAAGACGCCATTTTCTGGGTACCCATTTTCTGGGTACGCGTTTATTGAAGTAGTTTTAGTAACTTTACTTTTATCTAAAAATTGAATATTAGAAAAAATTATACTTTGGAGCTGTAAGGATATTTAAACTGATGTGAATTATCTCCTAATCACTTTTAATTATACCCCCAAATACCGTGAGCACAGCGCCTTCTACGTTCAATAATACGGCCTATTGAGAAAAACAGTTTAAAAAGGAGAAAACTAAACCAGAAATAAGAGGAAAAGATGATATTTCTTTTTTATTTTTGGAAAATCAAAATCAAAACCAAAAAAAAACAGCTGAAAAGAATGTCATTATACCAAATACAAGGATGTTGACATTATTTGCCACGGATAAAGAAAGAACAAGTCTGATAAAAACACAGAGGTCCGATTTTCTCGTCTCAAAATTGGAAAATGAATAGGGCTCGAGGTTTCTGAATCGTATCTGACAAAATAATGGGTTTCAATAATCGCAACTTATTCGCGATTCTTTTCTGTCCGTTTGTCTAGCTCGCCAAGGCTAATCGCGTTTCCTGCATCCTTTCCCCATTATCTCTAGAGTCTAAATAAATTGCAGTTTCTCGCTGGTCTCTTTCTCTTGAGTCCAAAAAAAAAGGAAAAAATATAATTCCATCATTTTGTGGCTATCTGCTAGAGGTTTCCTTCTCTTTTTTTAATATCACCAGCGAACACTACGCGATCCCAGTGGTTATTTTTCTGGCCGGGCGAAGGATCAATTACCGGCCCGGGGAATCGGTCGTTGCCTCGGGTGTCCACGCGGTCGACTACAGCCCGTTCACCAGTGGTCAATACGGGCAAATATCGTTATTCAGGATTGCTCTTTGGTTTATTAAACTCAAACAAAAAATGTGAGGAAAACGAGATTTAATTATATATATTTTTGTAGTCAATGATCGTTATCCTTTTAATATTTTTTTCAATTTAAGATGAAAGCCTCCGCTTTTTGAAATCATTGAAACCAAATGGCACGTAATGAGGAATTAAACTTTACGCTTGGACTCGTTTGGCCTTGGGTTATGACAGCATCGATACCAAAGTGATTGGTATCGATCCCGGCTCAACTCGTCACTCGAGCCTATAATTATTTTGTTACTTTTGTATTTTCCCAAGGTTAAAACCGCAGCAGCTTTTGTAGTATCGATTCCTTGGTATTCTGCGGTTGGTTTAATTCAACTAATCGCAGTCGGTGTCCCAATCTTGGGCTCTGAGATCCTAGTCTCTGGCCCCGTGGATCGTTGGAAATTACATTTTGTTTCTTCTTCTCCGTAGATTTCGTGGACTTTGTCAAAGACTAAGTGCATGTAATCGATTTTAGAGAATCGACACCGAGAACTCAAGAGAACACATTGTGGTCAATGACCTAATGAGCTTTAAAAGTGCACACACACACAAAACCACCCTAGCTTTACCTTACATACGCACTGTGGACATTCCTTTGTCTTCGTGTAGTTAACAAACTTTGACTAAATACTCATTTTTCTTGCTTCCCCAAAACAAATTTACCCTCAAATTTGGATTATGGGCCTCTCAGCCGTCCCTTCTATCTTTTCTATATATAACCCTAACCCGTTTTTCCTCTAGCGCTCTTTTTCGGAAACTGAAAAACGGATTGTGGACGTGTGCAAGTCCACACACCGTAACCTCTTCCCGCATCGTGTGGACCTATATTGTTCGGAGGTCCACAGTGCGTATGCAAGACTAACTCAAGAAAACTGCACATCCCTTTTTGGCAACAGTTTATAATATTAATAGTTATAATCTTCCTACAAAATACTCTTTTGGATTACGAGGTTCATTGGTATGACGCTGTCACATTTCGCCATAGTTTGCTTTCATTTTGTTTGCTGTTGTACAAGGATCGTGGAAGATTGAGCTCGCTCGGCGAACGGAAGCACCAAGAACGAGGCTGCCCGTGGACGCTATATCACGCGGCGGCGCAAGCCGCGATGTCTCCCGTTCAGATCATGTCGCACTGCCCCCACCTTACCACTTCGGATCCAACCCAGACAACTTTGAGCAAACAATTTGCACTGTGCACCGAGTACATGTAATACCGTGTTTTCGACCCAGTGTACGCGTGACAGGGGTTGAGAGACATACGACACCTTAATTACTTCGAAGAACTCACCAGATTGTCAACAATTAACGCGTTAGTGTCAGTTACAGCCGAGTGCCCGTCGTTCTGAGATCATCATTGATCCATAATGAACCACTAGAATGACAGTTCCTTCAATATTTTGTCTTACAACGTTTCAATCATTTTGCGGCAAGTTTTTTTCTGTGGTTACTCGAGTTAAACTTTCCAAATTAGTAGAGAAGAAAACAAAATATAAATAAAGTTCCCGTATGTATAAATTACTTTTAGAGAAGCAAACAAAATATATCTTCCATTTTGAAATATTAAAAAGGACAGTCTTACATTAAGGAATAGTTCTTTCTTTGCAAAAGTAAGCCGATGTCGGGAATATTTTTAAAATATAAACACAACATTCAGCCTATAATGTAGATAAAAACCGACATGGTGTTAAACAAAGTACATTTCAAAAGCACATGAAATTGGTACGTCAAAAGAAAGTCACGTAAATCATAAAAAGTTGCCACAATTTTGTTTTTGAGGGAGAGTTGGAGGAGATGGTTCGGCTTCCTAATTCGTACTATTATGGAGCCCTACCTGCGGTTTTTAAAGTACGTGTTACAGCTAAGGAACACCAAGGCGAGAGTGATACCGAGACCGGATAAGACGAAGATGACAACCTTGATGCTTTCCTCAATCTTCAGATGGGTCTTGGTGTAAGTCGGTCCGTCTACGGGCCGAAAACCATCTGGGGAGGGGGAAATAAGGGTGTAGACCAGTGAAAAGGCCAACAATTTCCATCAATTTCTTTGCTATACTATAGTTATGCGTGTCATGAACTTAAGGGTTTGTACACAAGGGTGAAAGCTGACAAGGTGGGAGACCCCCCCCCCCCCCCCCCCTTACCCCTATACCCTATACACACTCCAGACTATTGTTACCTAACATTGTTACCTGCGCTGTTCCATTGCTCCTATATAGTTACCCTTTGTCCCCGGCACCTAATTATGGCTGTATAATTAAGTAAAACAAATCGGCACTTGGAAGTTTCAAATTTGAAATTCAAATTACCTTCCCAGACGAAGTCTGAGATAGGCTTCACCTTCTTCGTCAAACCGTCGTATGTGAAAATTTGCTTGATGTTGCCATCTAGGACGAAAACAAACGAAGAGAATATTCTGAACAGTCTTTGTTTTTATTTATATTCTAAGGTTGTATAAGCAATTAGGGTCTACATAGAATAGACTGCAAGTCATTACGTTCTTGATACGATAGAATATAATAACAAAGCACACAAAGTCAATTCAAAGTTAAATTTGTCAGTTGTCAAACATGCAGCGCATAAAGTAGGCTTGCTATACCGCCCTCCAGCGTCGAGCCGAGGGTGAGTCTCACCTTGTATTTGTTGGACCACGGCGTCGCTTTCCCGCGCACCATACTTGTCAAATGCCACTCGTCCCTGATTGAAAAAGAAACCCAAACCTATAACGATGAGACTAATAACCGGTCTAGGTATGTATGATTCGTTTTCTGAGACAACCTTCAATAGGCACGTCAACACTTCTCCTACATCCGAGGGTTAAGCATTACAGTTTCATATTTGACCCGGAAAATAATTGTGCAGATTTAAAGGTAACATACACCATTTGCATATATCGAACAATTTTACTACTAAATTATTAAGAAATATCTTACTTATTCGAAAGTAAATAATGATTGTAGGCATCCGCAGCAAAATGATTGCGCTAGATATCCTATAATTTGTAACGAAAAACATAAGAACAACATAAGAACCACTGCCCGACGCCGGTTAAAAACAAACGCCGTTTTTCTTGCTTTCCCCCGCATCCATGATTGTAAAACTTCGATATTTACTATAAAATGCAACCCCCCAAATCCACCCATTCGTGATAACTATTTTAAGCAATAACCAATGTGTATACTACCTTTAAATGTTTTTCGGAGTCAATTCTGACCCAGGAGTATAGGAAAGCGCACATATAAACAAAACCATGACGTCATAGGTCTCCGGTATATTAAGCTGTGCAGCCGTGTTAGTAACAGATAGAAACATGTTTACAACAGACACGGAGCACTTTAAATTGACCACAAAGTTAAAATGTGCAATATTTAGCCGTTATCAGATGCAACCTCTCCTTCGTTGCATGATTTAGAGTAGTTTAAGTCGATTCACATCGTTCAAGTGCTACATATTCTATTCCATATTAACTAAATCCCTCTCCGTCCCAAAATGTTGGCAATCGAGCCACGGACACGGGACTCGAATAAGAGTCGAGTTGACACTCGAGAAGAAAATACTATGCCAGTGGCGACTGCGAGAGCTTGTAAAACATTGACGCGGCGACACATCTCGCATCTTGACGGATCGTGGCTCCGGTCGAGCAAGCTGAGCCCAGAGCCACTTAGAACAAATCCGCCGTGTCCTTAATGGAGTGAGGCCGATGCATTTGGAGGATTTGAAGTGTTTTTGATGCGTGTCACATTGACACGAGTGGGGCCTTTCGAAACGAGACAACCGGGATGTCATACCTAAAATCAGAGCCCTTGAGTTGAACAACTTTCCTTATTACCGCGCCGTTTATTTTTCTAAGACAACAATGCATTATATAACAGACTGATGAATTGAGTGAATGCAATAATGGAACTCATTCCAGCTATGGATGTTGATAAATCGATGTGAAGCTGCCACAGAATTACCCTTTAATGACTAAATTAGCATTGAGGTCAATATACGGTGACGAGTAGAAGTTCTGGCGTTATTGAAAAGGTATAACAAAAATCAACCAGGAAAGTCGAGTACCGTACATCGTCCGCTCTTTATTATTATTTTTGTCATGAATGGGTATTTTTTTTGTTCGACCAATGTCGCACAGATAGCAAACGGATTCCAACAAATGTCCGACCCTACCGAGAGTCCCACGAAGTCCACCGAGCGTGTCTTCTCCCGGAACACCCGGGCCATGTCGGCGTCGCCGTAGGTGAAGTCCTGCAGGCGGCGCGGTGGGTCCATCTCGGCCAGGGTCTGGATCGACGCGTTCAGAGCCAAGGCGATGGTCACGATCTGGTCGTAGCCGTACGAGTCGCAGGCGCCGGCCGTCAGAAGCTGGTCCTGTAGGTACGCGTAGAAGGCCAGGTGATTCTCTAGAGGGCGCTGTAAGGGGGGGGGGGGGGGGGGGGTTGGGTTGACGAGATAATAATAATGACAGGTGTTAATTCTTTAGTCGCGATGTACGAACCTCGCATATTCTCTGTGGACCTCTTAACAAAAGATGTCCACAGAATGCAGAAAGAGAGTACGGATTGTGGACTTGCACTTGTCAATAGTCCGTTTCCCATCTGAAAAATAAATTGAGGACACTAGCTTTTGTCTCTTTGCTCTTAAAGGTAGTATACACCATTTGCAGTTATCGAAAATATTTACTACCGAATTATTAAGAAATATCTTACTCATTTGAAAGTAAATAATGATTGTAGGCATCCAGCAAAATGATTGCGCTAGATATCCTGTAATTATTCCGAAAAATAGAATTTTATAAAGACAAATTCGCGATCGCCGGACGGCGAGCGCGAAAAAACAAAGATAACATAAGAATAACTGCTCGACGCCGGTGGCAAACAAACGATGTTTTTCGTGCTTTTCTCGGCATCCATGATTGTAAAACTTCGGACAGGTCAGTTAAACGATATTTTACTATAAAATACAACCCTCCAAATCTACCCATTCATGATAATTCAAGCAATTACCAATGGTGTATACTACCTTTAACTACATGAACACAGGAATGTCGATAGTGATGGAACGTAACGCTTGGTGTGTGGTAAGCAAGTGACGTGAAGGTACATTAATGACGCCCCAAAGGTTGACGGTTGAAAAAGTTATTAAATTTACACTTCTGTGTGTGTAAATATTTAAACCCCTAAACAAAATGGACGGTTGAACGTCAAACTGTTGAACTTTTTCAGTTGAAAAATTATGCATCAACATTTTACCAAAATGTCTCTAGATATTCTACAGACAACATCAAATGTTGCTGTTCATAATCAACACAGATATAACGGACAGGAACAAATTAGTGAAGTCCAAATGTATAGGAGGACGCATAATTTCCAAGATATTTACGCACCACGCCGTTGAAGTTAATCAGCGACATGTCATTTTGGATCTCGAATCCCCTGATACTCAACGAGCCCATCACCACCTTCTCTACCTCCTCCACCGTGCAGATATCCACGCCGATGTCCTGGAATTTCTTGATCTCCTGCACCCACCATCGGACGGGGCTGTACCAGCCCAGCAGTATCCAGACGTACTTGGGCCCGTAGTAGCCCTTCCGGTACGCCTGGTGGGGGAAGGAAAGAACGGAAGAAAACGGGAGGATGCGATCAGATGCGATACGGGAGTTTCACTTCCCTCGGTCCCATCACCTATACTGGGGCCAGTTTCATAGAGCTGCTAAGCACAACAATTTGCTTAGCATGACAATTTATCCTTGGCAAAAACAAGGTTACAGACCAAAAATTTACCTGATCTTTATTGTTCTGGATTGATAATCAGCTGGTTTTTTTGCTTAGCATGAAAAACATGTATAATTTTTGTTGGTAACCTGTTTTTAATGAGCAAGACTTTTTGTGCTAAGCTATTTTGTTTGTTTAGCAGCTCTATGAAATTGGGCCCTGGTCGTATGTGCTTGTTATGCTAAACAAAACCAGCTGAATACCACTCACAAACAAACACATTTAATTGGTAGTTTTGTCAGGAATGTTTATGCTAAGCAATATATTCAAATGTGCTTAGCAGCTACATGAGATTGTCTCCCGTTTGTTCGCTTACCTCACAAAACACCCGAGTCGCCATTTCTTGGTAAAAACTGCCGAAAATAATCCTAGCGTCGTGTTTCTGTATATATAAATGCAGGGCAAAGTATATACCAACCGTTTAATACTCATTCGAATAATAAATTACATTGTATCAAATTAGTACACGTGTGGTAATCTTTTTTTTTTGTATGACAAGAAAATCTATAAATCGCTCCGTTTCGTCTGAAGTAAGGTAAACAAAAACCAGATTACAGAGCATTTTGTCTGTGTTTTTCCAACAATATTTGCTATAACCCCGAATCCATACATTTCCAAATTATCAAAAGCCAAATGATGTATATTTACATAAAAGAAAATGTGATCAGTTATTTGGACAAAATGTAACAGCCAATAATATTTACCTTCAGGTTGCCTATGTTAGCGCTGGGGTCGCTTCCAGTGATGGCCTCCAACGTTGTCGTGGTCAGGCCATTTTGCTTCAGAAGCCCGTCTAACTCTTCCATTTCCTGCGTGTAATTATGATTTTTAAGAATAAGATTAAAACTGCTGCAAACTGCTTACTGGCTGAAATGCCCAGAAATTATACAAATCAAATAAGTTAAGAGGGCCTAATATTTCGATCTTAACAATATCTTCTTCAGAGACAAAATGGCTGTGTACACGAAACAAACATATAGTGGGGGACATAAAAAACATTATAATGGTTACTACAAGAAAAACGACAAAACCACATTTTACAAGCTAGGATTTGTATATTTGATTTGTATATTTCAGGTCATTCCAGCCAGTAAGCAGTTTGCATCAGTTTTAATCTTGTTCGTGTTTCCACTTCTCTGTTTGCAGTTTCTCTTTGCGGTGATCCTCCTTCCTGGCTTGTGTGGTTTTTTTTTTAAAGGTACGATACACCATTTGCAGATATCGAAAACTGTTTACTAGGCATCCAGCGAAATGATTGCGCTAGATTTGCTGTAATTGTTCCTGAAAAGTAGAATTTTGTATAAAAGGAATTCACGATCGCCGAACGGCGATCGCGAAAAAAAAAAAAAAAAAAAAAAAAATGCTCGACGCCGGTTGAAATCGAACGCCGTTTGTCTGCCTTTTTAACCTGCTTTTTTCCTTTTCACTCTGTACTGTTGTGAGAGGGGTGGTTCATTTGTGCTTCTTACCGCACGGAAAATGTTATAGTTCTGGAAGATAATGGCTGCTTTCTTCCAACCCATCTGCTTAAGGAGGACAATCCTGGCCGGGTTGAAGACCCCAGAGCTCGGGTAGATCTGCACGGTCAGTGGGTACTTCTCAATATGTCTCTCGTCCGAGACAAACTGGGCGATGCAAACCTGCAACAAGGTCACAGTAAACTTAAGAAATGTTCCGGGTCACGTCAGAGTCGACCGCGACTCGGATCAAAGTTGACACGGAATTTCAGATTCTGTTTGGCCTGAAACTTTTCTTGGTAGAAATGACAGTTTTCTCCCCCAGCTCAAAATGGCATTTTTTCCGGGTCAAAATTCATTTTTTCAGGGTCAAAATTACAATTCCTCCCCCCGGGTCAAAATGACGATATTTTTCAGGTCTAAATGACACTTTCTTGATCTTCCGGGCGGGATTAAAATGACATTTTTCCTGGTCAAAGTGACATTTTTCCGGGTTCAAAATTACACTTCGCCGATTCTGAAATAATTCCGGGTAAGTTCTGACCCAGACCTTTTATAAAGTCCGACCTTCTGGTGTCAAAATAACATATTTCGGAGTTACTTTCAGTCCCAGGCCATTGCCATTTCAAGTTATGTCTACAAATATTGTAAATTTGACGCACAATGGTGTCAAGTTGAGTGGAAGGTGGTGACTTCGACCCTAAAACAGACCAGAAAAAAAGTCCGACCGGGATTTAGGTCGATTTAACACGGGACATTTATGACGGTACACCGTATAGGCTACATCGTGTATGGAAATAACTCGTAAGTAATAATTATACCGAACGACCAAGAGCATCAGTCTTTATTGCCAATGAAGGAAACGGAACGGCCATTAATGGAGCCAGCAGGGTTCCATTATACTGTCTTTAATTCAATTTAGATCAGATTCTCACTCAAAAAAAGTAGTTTTTCGACCTTTAATGGGACAGAAGACATCATGTAGCCGGAGGTGGCGATACTAAATTAATTTTAAAAGCATCTTTAATAGCACTTTTCGAAATATTCAAATAATGAAAAACACGATGTAGTTTTTTTCTGTGGTTTAAAAAAAAAAAAAAAATCTGTTTTTTGTAGTTGTCCTACGGGCAAACAGACCGTTGAATTCAGGAGGTATCCGAATCGTATTTGCGTAGGCAGAATCGGCTACGTGCGAGGCCGGGAAACCATGCACCGCGGGGGTGAACGCAAATACACGCTGCGTGGTATACGAATTAAAAACTCGCCCTTTGTAAAGAAAACTAAACAAGTTCAGTAGAGTTTAAGTAGTAGGTATACAACGTGGCAATAATAAAACTGCGATGTTATTTAAACTGAGTGATGTATATTATGGAACAAGTGATTACGTTTACTCCGTGTTGTAAAATCATAACACCACATCTTATAATGCAAATTAGATCTTATTTCAAATAATTGTTGTGGTATTAAATAATATTAATGCGTATACGACTGAGGTTTCAACCCAAAATAGACCAGATTATTTCACAGGCGTTCAAATTGCATGTGACATCGGAAAAAAAGTATTTATAACTGGCCCCTGTTTTTATCGGCCGTTTAAAATTGACCACGTGACGGGCTCTCGACCAATAATAGGCACCTAAGTAGGCACCTGAAGGAATCTCAGAGATGTCTACTAAGCCTTAAGCATGAACCTCAAGGAACCTCATATAGAAGAATATAGGCCTATATTGAACATTAAACTATACATAAAAACTTAGTCTGAACCATAGAGCTATATTAAATTACTAGAGCGCTAACTCCTTATTCTGCACGCAGACATTTTGAATTTATGTGGGTGTTGTAGAACATAATAAAAATAGATAAATTTAATTTTAAAAGTGTACTCTAAATGCAACGCGTGTGCAAGTAGAACAGACGCAAACAACTTTACGCGCGTCATGTCAGTTAAAAAAGTCGCGGCAAAATCAACTGCAGCTTGCGGATACGCACGCGCATTTGCAATGTTCGGCGCTCAATTGCTGATCTTGCGTCTTGGTTTTGGGCGTATCGGCTTCGGTATCGCACTGTATAGAATACAAACGCAGATATGCAAATAGCCGTACAAAAGCCGTACAAAATGTTGAGGTTTCCATAGGTTTGTGCACAAACATGGATGCGCCCAGCTCGCATCACTTTGTACATCGAGCCAGCGCTCTAGTAATTTAATATAGCTCTATGGTCTGAACACAAACCTCACGATGAGGTTTAAACTTAATATATATATATACCTCAAGTGGGACTTAAAATCTGCTCTGCATTACAGAAACCTCACCTGCACTAAGTTGTATCGCCTCACCACCTCGTTTAGAACCTCACCTACGCGGGAATACACGGGGCCCCAGGTCATTAGGAACTGAGGGTTGTTGTAAATAAAGTCGTATAATATTTTCAGGGATGGAGCGGCAGAACCCTCGCCTTTCACCTGTCGGTTAATAACGAAAGGAAACAAGTTTAATTGGTAAGAACGATTTCAAAATCAGGAAAATATAACAATACATAATGGCTTTACTAATTAAATGCGTGTACATTTCTCATTCACTTTCCTCGTAAAGAACTCGCTGGCCTACGTTTTGGGCAAAGCTTTCATGTCCAGAACGTTATTGAAGTTGGGCATGAGAGAGTGTATGAACACAACTTATGGCCACGTTGTTTTTCTTTCCATCATAGAATCGCTCTTATTTTTTAGAAGCAAATATGATTGTTGTCTTTGTTTTAGAACTAGTTTATTCACTAGATAATAATATCTGTCACTGAGCAAATACCAAATATTCCGAAGCGCTTTGAGTGTATATTCCAGTAATGGAGTGGCCGCACACCCATTACCGGTGTGGTATATAAATCAGACTCCCGTGAAAATTGGACGCATTTTTCATAACATTGGTGACCGGCCACCCTTCTCTTTAAAGGTGGTAGCGATTTTGATATATTGCCGAAAATATGGAGCGGTTATGTCCACGCAGGAAGAATAATCTGTATTGGAATACACAATCTGAGAAACGTCACTGCAGTAACTTAACGCTTCTCAGATTCAATTTATTTGGATAAAAAGTGATATCTTTTTCCATAACCGCAGTACTTCGAAGTGAAAAGCTTCAAAAAATGCATTATACTATCCAAAGCTGCTGTACTTCTTACCAAGTAAGTTGTGATTGCCATTACTTTTTGGAGTAATTACCAAACGTATACGATCCCTTTAATTCCTTCTGAGCATTCGCAATATACCAACGAGTCCGGATTGTATAGACTCCCTACATCGCTAAACAGAGTGTGATCGTGCATGACGTCATTGCTGAAATGCGATTACGTGCCCATGACGCGTTTACCATGTACCATTTTTTTAAATAATAAAAATAACAAACTGTACCTACTCAACAAAATAAAGACAACAATTTGAGAAGACATTATATAATGATGCATGTACTTGAACGGCAAGGTATTAGAGACAGAAAACATGCCACATTTTGTACTCTGAATTTATAGAATGACCCATAAAGAAGAATCCCCCGTACCATGCATTGTAAGATTAGGAAGAGACAGCGTTTAACCATGGAGGAATAAGAACCTTCTTATTCCTCCATGGTTATACTGTGGCGATAACCCGATGGTCTATTCCTGGTCCATCTGTAATGGCACCGGTCAAGGATAGCGATCCGCCCCTTGATTGGACAGACGTAGCGGGTGGCACGATGTGATCTCAAATTCATGGTAAACTCCAGATGGGGCCTTGCATTTCTTATACTAGTCCATCACAAGCAGGAAACGAATCTTTTCTAGTTCTTCTAACGCTCATCATTGAGTGAAGATGTTGTTTACACAGATGGGTCGGACTCTTAAGTGTGAGCTAGGCTACTTGGGTCAGAGAAAACCTTTAAAACACTCCGATCCTACAACCAAAGTATCTTGTAAACAGGATATTCTAAGTTTAGCGATATGGCGATTATAACTGGATAGAATGAAATCGAAACGATGTTGGGTCCACGATTAGGTCACTTTCAATACCGCATCGATACCTTCGTATCGATGAAACTAATCGACATGCACGATACCATGCGCGTCCTGTGGGGTGATTTGCAGATAAATACGTGCCTTCGATATATACCAAGCCAGAACAATTTAAGTGAGCGAATACTTGAATACCAAAACGTCACTTATACGGAATAAGGTATAATGTTTTCCTCGGAGTTTCTAAACACGTCGCCCTGTGTCATACTTTAAAATAATTTGACATTAAACACGACCCATTTTATACAGACCCAATTCTCGAGCTGAAATTAGAGTAGAAATTCCTTTTTTTACTATGTGCAGAAAAAGAAACACTAGTAGTAGCTGTGTAAAAGAATTATTGTTGAACCAGCTATGGACGGAATATTACATCATAAAAAGTTCTCCCGGCAATTTGTAACATTGCCTTGCGATTTGACAATGATAAACATTGACGCATTTCCACGTTAAAAAACATGTCATTCGAGGGCCGAGAATATAGACGAAGGAACCGTTTCGGAGCTAAAACGCTCTGTTTTCCAAGGGAATATGTCAAGGGATATGTCCCTGGGCCTTGGAGAGCCATTGTCAAAAATTGTATTGCGACTAATAAGCAGGTATAATTTTGTCACAGCCTTCGTGTGGAAAATGCTTTGGCCATTGTGTGCATTATGCGAGGCGAGGATTGCCAACCTTGGCTAATTCGCATGGTCGCCGTGAAAATAAGGCTTTACAAAATAATGTCTATAGTTTGTATACACCGCTGGTATTGCATGCACCGGTCCTTGAAGACCTAGATAAGTAATGTGAAGTCAAGGTTGATGTTCTAAAAACACACACACACAAAAAGGGATACCAGACTAAAAGCTTTACTCGCGCTGCTACAACTGCACTGGGTATCAGGTTTTACCAGTGATTTTGAAAACTGAATTTGATAATTCCCGATGAGTTCGCATCAGAGAGGGGCGGGCTTAGTTTATGAAGTTGTGATTTGATACCGCGATTGTGTGTCTTTTTGGAACCTGATCACAGAACAAGCTGGCCTATAATAATCAATTCAGAAACATCTCAATCGTAATCAAAACAGAACCCAAATAGTCACGACACCAACGGAACAATGGCCGGTAAAGATCGCACTAGTTTACCGTGTGGCCCTCATGAGTCACGTTGGGGAAAGTGGAAGCAGATAGTCGGCTATACCGTGAGTGCGGAGATTTTCGTTTTGGTAAATTTCACCATCTTTAATCCAAGCACGTTTTCAACCAGGTTATACTCGTTCTTTTCCCCATATTAAGATTTATATACCACTAAGCAAATATTGTAAACGGCAATTTATCACGAGCACAAAAGAGCTTCGTTATTTTGGAACGGTGCCAATGTAATCGGCGACTGAGGTAAAGAAATTAGATCTTCGGCGCAAAGGTGAAAAAAGACGTCTGGTCATGCGAAGAAAAAAGCGACTCGGGCGATATTAAAGATGGACTACAACGGAATAATGATAAAGGCTTTGTTGCCTTTTTTTGTTCGAGAAATGTATAATGATTACTAATATATCATTAGTATTCAATAAAACTTGTTCCTTCATGCAAAAAAAACCCAAAATTGATCGGCGTTCTACGACCCAGAAAAACTCAGTTTCAGCAAAAGCCCTTAACTCATGAATAATTCATACTTTGTGTGTGACGTACTACCCATGACGATTTACTCGGGTCGATCGTGTGCGTGCATTTTTACCGTACAATGCAATGCGGAATAACAGCGGACAAGCTAGGCTATATTTTGGTACAACTATTTTCGACCGAAAAACAGCGAAAAATGTCCGATAGCAGCGAATATTGGGAAGACCACAGTAGAGATGAGGAAGAGGCATTTCGTGGAGGTACTTCTGAGGACAGTGATGGCAGCTCTAGCGATGAGGGGAGCTCACCAGACGAGAGAGAAGGCGATGACTCTGCGGCCACGGCAGACCCGGCGGTTGCCGATGACTCGGCCGACGTAGAAAGCAGTATAGGCCTGGTGGTAGTAGTACGAATTCTCTCGATGTTTGGCGCTTTCAATGTGGGGATCGATCCAGGCTTCAAACGAAACTTTGTTGTCAATCCCAGTGAATTTTTCAAAGCACTTGAAGGTTCAACACAGTCCTCTGAAAAATGTGCTGAACAAATCAAAGGCCTACTTCTTGCCGAGAAGGTCAGACATGTCAGAAGGTGAAATCCTTTCGTGTAATATTTACGAACTTCACCCATTCCTTTGATAACGCAGGATCCCGCGGAAATTGCACAAAATGAATCTCTGGATTCTTCGAACAATTTCTCGTGCATCCACCAACAACACATGAAGTTGGCATTATTGTAGCTGATAGTGATACACTATAAAAAAAAGATTCGTAAAAACTTCATGCCTCTGCATGAAAACGCATACATAATACACACGGAATAACATGGCGTTTTTTGTTTACTCTCGGTTGCTCATGGGTAGTACGTCATCACTTTTCGCTGGTTTACAAGTCCGCTGGTACTATATCGTGGATTTCATTGTGGTTTTCAGTGGATCTTTGCCGGGAACCAGTACAGGGCGGGAAATTTCAAAATCGAAGAATCGAGGTCTAATTTTTTCGGTCAAATTGCAACAAAATTATTTAGAGAAAAACATGACCGTAACAATAAAGTGTTACCTGAACACAACATAAACAAGGTCCGATAATAAATTTAATGTGTGAGTTTTCGTTGTAGTCCATCTTTAACAAAACCGTGGTGAAAGGTCAAGCTTAGATCGTTGAATGGAGCAATCGATAAGAATCTTGAACTTACCCCCTCAAGCATTCACTCTTATTCATATTGTTTCTTGAACTATAATGAAGATACGCCTCCCATGACGTAATATGTGGACTGTTAGAAGGTAAATCTTCACGTTGGAAGTTCAAGACAGAATGTAAATAAGGCTTGAGAAGCTAGGTTTAAGTTCCCCAATAATTGCTGCGTATAAAGGCTTCGAAATGAGAACTGCACACGGAATTGTGTCTGAAAGAATACGAGGCCGAAGTTTCGAAAATGCCTTTTATATATAATTAATTATTTATGTATGGTATGATACCGTCGTAATGTGTCTCAAGGGACGTGTTAAAGGTAGGATACACCATTTGCAGATATCGAAAAAATTTACTACCGAATTATTCAGAAATATCTTACTCAACTGAAAGTAAATAATGATTCTAGGCATCCAGCAAAATTATTGCGCTAGATATCCTTGAATTATTCTGAAAAATATAATTTTATAAATAAAATTTCGCGATCGCCGGACGGCGATCGCGAAAAAACACAAATAACATAAGAATAACTGCTCGACGCCGGTTGAAAACAAACGCTGTTTTTCGTGTTTTTCTCAGCATTCATGAATGTAAAACTTCGGACAGGTTACTTAAACGATATTTACTATAAAATACAACCCCCCAAATCCACCCATTCATGATAATTCGAGCAATTACCAATGGTGTATACATGTACTACCTTTAAACATTACCAAATCGATTCTGATGCTGCGGCCGACTGCTTTCTCGTGTCTTGCGGTAAATGTTTCCATAACAACCATTCAAGAAAACAGCGACCAATATACGAGAAATATGGCTGAACCCTGTCATTGGTATTTCGTGTGTGAATTATATTTGCATGATTTAAAATTCTTAAGAAAGATTACAGTATGTAAAGTTGAATAAAACAACAAACCTAATGTCATTGATTTTCATGGTGAACAAGATTGAAGCATTTTGAGTATCGATGGTTACTGAGATCCTCTCAGATAATCTCTCCCACCCCATCCAAAGACTATCATCTAAAAAGGATTGTGGGCATTATTTGCAAGAAAAGTAGTCGCCTGGTCTGGCGTAGAAACACAGCGGCTTATGAAGATCAGCATGGGAGCTGGCGCCTAATTTGTCCCCTCTATTATGATCCGCCTGGGACGCGCGCTGATTTGATTCCTGTCCCAACTGGACCGGGGGTTAAAGCAGTGATTTCCCCAAAACAATTCCCAAATGAAAGATAATTGTTTACTTAATTCCTGCGCTGGTAATAATCATTGTCTGTTATATAAAATGAACTGCAAACTAAAACCATGACTGCGACGAATACTGAGGAGGATTTCCAGACTTGAAAATCCCGTTGGCTACAGGGCTTGAGTTTTAGGCGCTAAAATATTGACATTTTAACTTGACCTGTTTTATAAAAACGTTAAAAAGGGCAGGTGCCCCTTCAAGTACTGGGGCCAATTTCATAGAGCTGCTAAGCACAACAATTTGCTTAGCATGACAATTTGTCCTTGGCAAAAACAAGGTTACAGACCAAATGTTTACCTGATCTTTATTGTTCTCGATTGATAATCAGCTGTTTTCTTGCTTAGCATGAAAAACATGTATAATTTTGGCTAGTAACCTGTTTTTAATGAGCAAGACTTTTTGTGCTTAGCAAATTTTTTTGCTTAGCAGCTCTATGAAATTGGGCCCTGTATTGTTTAGTCCAGCGCTATACGGCGCGGCATGACTCAGAATATGAAGACATAAAAACACAAAAACTTCTCACCATCTCTGCCGCGATTAATTTCAAAATGCAAGACGTGTACAGTATATCATATTGATTTTGTTCCTCGCAACAGAGTCGTTTGCTAGACGGCGTAACACGACCCCACATTGACGTGACATCGTTATATAGATTAGCACACTGTATTCTAGAAAATCATCCCTGAAGCTCGAATAACAGCAACAATAGGTTTTATATTTCTTTCTTTACGGGTATTAACATTTCTCGCACGCCGCAAAATGTGTAACCATCTGCATTCAGTAAAGCGTATGATTCCTATTAACGGATATTTCTATTTTATTGCACAATTCGTTCGCCAGAGCGTTCGGGATGTCCATATAAAGGTTTGGGGAGGGGAGGGGAGGGGGAGGGGGGAGGGGGGGGGGGGGGGGGGGGGGGTGGGGGGTGGGGGAGCGGAGGGGGAGGGGGGGAGGGAGACGTGTAACGCAGACGATTAGACAGTTTGATGATGCTGTAACCGCGTTCGGAACAGCCACGGTATAAAGTGCAACTAATAACAGTCCATCCCACGGCTAGAGATAATGCCCATATGGACCGTTATGGGTTCGGAGAGATTCACCGGGTGATACGGCCTAAAATGATGAGCGAAGTCTAGCGAGATACGATCGCCGATTGCTTATCGGTGGAACGCGCCGCACTTCCCCCCGTCAGTAATTCGCGCTCCGAGTATTGCTAGGTCTGTAAGGCATAATTATCGGCACGGTGCGCGAAATCGGCTCCGAGCACAATTTGGTCCGCAGGGCTATAGGGGCTAATAGATTGTTGAGAGGGATCACGCGGCACAAAGCAGAACTTTACGACGGTGTGGTGTAGAAATCTTCCCTGTCCGACTATAATGGTGAACCAAATGAGGAGATTAACTCGGCAGAAGCGGTTTAAAAGTGTCAGCGGGGTTCGAGTCGGGAGGAATTATCTTACGCCCTCCAGCGGCTTACATCCGCTCACGATAATCCATCAATGTAATTCGCTCGGTCACACCACCCATAAAAAGCCATTTGCGCGTGACCCCGAGTTAAATTTGAATAACATCTGGTACACTGACTTGCTCACACAGCTTGGCACAGTTTAACTTTAAATTCTCCAGACCAAAGACGCTGTTGCTATATCATGTGATTCGGGGCAAGCCTTACGCGTCATACGCTAGCAACCCCCAGCTCTGGAATGGTCTGGTGTCTTTTTGCCATTCTCACCCATTGTAAACAATGTATTGGTGCTGAGCGTCTCTTACGTAACTATGAAAAGCTTGCCCCGAATCACGTGATATAGCAACAGTGTCTTTGGTCTGGAAAATTTAAAGTTAAACTGTGCCAAGCTACATGAACAAGTCAGTGTACCATATATTATTTAAATTTAACTCGGGGTCACGCGCAAATGGCTTATTCTATACTGGGCGCTGGGAAGTGCTCGTGCGCTTTGAGCTCTGATTTGATAGATTTGTGGTGACCTGTGAACTGGAGGTCACCAGTTCCGCGGTTCAGCTGCGCTTCATTCAATTTAAAAGGTCATGGTACGCTACCCAGAATGCCGTGTGTTTGCTTCACTGAAACATGTATAAAGCCACATTAGCCGTTTTTCAGCACCAGGTATAATGGGCGGTGGGCACCAGCGAATCGATGTCAAATTTATTGAGATACACTTAACAAAACAGGTTCGGCAGGTGGTTTGGGTATTCTGCCAAATGTTGGTAAAATGCCGATATTCTTGGGCAAATTCTTCCACATAACAAAGATGTAGCTTCATCATACAAGTAAAGTGTTTGGCAAATAACATTGCTCAACTCTGCATTACCCACGCATCTTATCATGCACTGTATTCGTATTCACCACTGTCGATAACAAAAACTCTGGCGCCAACTCAAAAGACATTAATGACAGTCATGACCGACATAATTCGTAATCCGCCGAGACAATACTGCAAACAGGGTTGAAGAAATTAATTAGGATTACTCCAAAAAACGAAAAAGACAGTGGCCTTCCTGTGAATTATATCCCTCACGGAAACCTAAAAAGAATTCCTAAGATCCCGGGAACACAATGGCCAACACAAAATATCTTGCTTCATATGCGTATATCTTAATAGTGTTGGAGAAGGTTTAATTTATTTCTCGTCAGCTCTTTTTTTCAAAAAAAGGCATGACCTAATTTCTCCCCGTGCTGAATAATAAAGTCCTTTTCGGAATACTGAATATAGTATACAATTTGTTTTATCGGCTCGAGGCAGCGGTATTATGCATTAATGTCGTTCTATAGGGAGATATGACCCTGTTCAAATGATTGCTTTTTAGAAAGATAGTCGAGTATAACTTAAAGGTGGATACACCATCGGTAATTGCTTGAATTGTCATGAATGGGTGGATTTGGGGGTTGTATGTTATAGTAATTACCGTTTAACTGACCTGTCCAAAGTTTTACAATCATGGATGCCGAGAAAATCACGAAAAACAGCGTTTGTTTTCAACTGGCGTCGGGCAGTTATTCTTGTGTTATTCTTGTTTTTATCGCAAATGGCGGACTTACGATCGCGAATTTTGTTTTATAAAATTCATTTTTTTTTGAATAATTACAGGGTATCTATAGCGCAATAATTTTGCTGGGTGCCTAAAATCATTATTACTTTCAAATAAGTAAAGATATTTAATAATAATTCGGTAGTAAATATTTTCGATATTTGCAAATGGTGTATCCTACCTTTAATAAGCAAAATCGCAAAATTGCGAAATATTCTGAGGGAAACCCACAGAATCAGAAAGGGAACAAAAAGCACAATCCACATGATGAGCCAGGTGGGATTCGAACCCGGGTCACAGCGGTGAAAGGCAAAGAAAATAACTACTACGCCAATTACCTAACTTCAGAATACAGTTAAATTGTCTTATATACCGAGAAAATATATCTCGGTATTTATAAAACGTTTTCTTCTAATCACTGAGATAATCGTGGCCTTTGATCCGTCGCACGAAGCTGCTTAAAACATTGTGGTTATTTACAGGCCTAATCTGAATTAATCCCACACACAATATATGCACAACATAAACAAAGCTTGTTTCTTCGAGGGCAATTCTGCGAAGGCCGACATTTTAGGAAGAACAACGGAAGACGGTCAACTGTTAAATTGCGCTCCATGAGTTTTGATAGCACATTGGCTTCCATTAGCGTATAACTAACAGAGCTTATGTATGTACATGTATCCAATTTTGCGTCGTAAATAAGTAATGAGCACGACGGACCATTTTGTTTTAGCCATGCCTAAATTAATAAGTATTGATGAAACTATACGCAAAGACCACGCAGACATACAAGGATGACACCGCCTCGCGCCTCTTCGATTTCCGTTTACGTTGGGTAGTTTCCAAGGAGGATGTTTTTTCTGTCTTGTGAGGTCTTTATTATTGATATAAGACTGTGTTCAGAGCTATTCGGATGGCCTGCTTTGCGAGAAAACACGCGGTTGTGTTGAGGGGCAAGTGGGAGTATACACCGGCCTTCTAAGGTTACGAATTGCGGTGAAAAAAGGGCTAAAGCCTTGTGACGTTTAGCAAGATACGAGTTTTACGGGCAAGGTATACAACGTCGGTCGTACATAAGTAACATTATAATGCGCTAATGAATGACGGTTTTTATAGAGAATATTGTTTAGTTTATAAAAAAGGAGCTGTTGTTACGGTAACCATTCCTTAAAGGGAAAGGATACCTCTTGCAACTGTCTAGAAAGTAACCAACTAAATTATTTCATGGTAAACAAAGGAATTGGCAAGACAGGAGTCGAACCTGCGACCTCCGGAATACCGGACCGGCGTTCTACCAACTGAGCTATCTTGCCCTATGTTGGCGGTCTCCCGAATTGTCAGTATTTTTTTTAGTGTGAACAGATTATACTTGACGTAAAGATAATAGCTTTGATTGAAACGGGCAAGGTATTAATTCTGTCAAGGTAACGCTATAGCAGTTGAAGGTGCTTTTAAGAGTCTGAAAATGCTGGCATTGGATATGTTGGGCTTGAAAAATGCCGCTAAACCCCTTGCCAAATGGGAAAGATAACGGTTTATGGTTAAAAAACGCGGAAGACGATCGCGGTACTTTGATAAACCTCTTGTCATTAAGTGGATTACGCGCCACCTTCAACTCAGTATTTGCCACACACGACTTGACTGGCCCCAAAGTGGTTAAAAGCGTCACATTGGTTGCGCGAAATCGACATAAGAAGGCACTTCAATTCAAATGTTTACTGAGAATCCTTGTAGACACACTCGCAAACACGATCAATATACACTTCTCCACTCTTGGAGTTTGCTTAATGAGGAAAGGGTGTTGCGCATTGCTTAAATCGGTGGGATAGTCAACCTAGTGTAGGTGCATGATAGGAAATTTGCATTGTATTGGTATGGCCCGTTACGTTGGTTTTATGTATATGTGTGTTGTATATACGACAGGTGTAAAAGGGGTGTCAAAGTGTCTGACAAAATGTAAATGTGGGCAAAATAGCACTCAAAAGATGCCTTAAGGTTTGGGTTACCTGTCCGAGCCGGCCATTGCCGGTTAGTTTGACCAAAACTTATAAATATTTCAGACAAAATGGTCGATTACTGTTAGCGAATCGGCAGGCCTCATAGACAAATATAACCATCACAACGATACTGAAAAAACATCAAATAAAACCATCCGTTCAATCTTTAATTGGACAGACATTTTTTTGGAGAGGTGGTCAGAATTAACAAACCTACTGTTAATGAAGGATTCTAAAAACCAATTAGTGTAGAACAAGGCTCTTAATACAAATCGATCTTGCACGCATGGTTTTCCGAGCAGAATTAGACATGGATTTATCATGGTTCGTTTGGAGAACTTTGTTCCGTTAGGTCGAAGTCTAATCCTATGTCGATGCGAACAATTTGTTTTGTTCTTTCATCCATAACAATTACTAATTAGCGTTATTAAAAACAACTAGTCGTTTATCAGTAAACTCACCGCTGTCAGTTAAGGGCCTAATTAGTATCGTGAAACGCTAATGAGAAACATGTTGACTTTTTGTGGAAAATTAGATTGATATTAGGGTTAATAGGTATAGGTGGAATTACACCGTCTATTAGTATTAGGAACGAAAACGAATGGTCCATCAAGGTCAACGTTAATGAAACTACGGAATGGCTCTATATACAACGGCTTGGGAGCCATATATTTTAAATATGTTAGCACTGCATTGTGCTGATAGGGTAAACAATAGGAAAAATGAGGGTTTTCGAGCAAAAGCGCCAATTTGGAAATTACCATATATCCAAGGCTAATGAAGCTTTGAATATTGTATTCTTCCCGTCGTTTACGGTCAACGAGCGGAAGTCAACCAAGCGCGTTGCTAAACGTGAAGTATGTTTTTCTCCTGATCATAATATTTCTCTTTCGCAGTCTTTTAGAGCAAATTATGCAGGAGTGGAGTGCAATTATCATCAAATGACGCAACTCCTATAATTCTGCGATACAGCCAATACAAATAATTATGCCAAGCAAACAAACAACATGTTGCCCACATCCTCCGAGACGAGACACTATTTTTTTGTTTAGTTTAACCTTATTGCATCGTTGTTTGTTTCCCATGCTCTCCCTGGGCACATGCGCGTGAATGCTACTTTAAACCACAGATCATAGCATTCGTTTTATAGTGAGTGTCTGCCGAATGCGTATACAAAAGTAAAGTCTGCCCGAAACAAACCGGTACCCATTTTTACCCCATACTGCAGGGCCAATTTCATAGAGCTGCTAAGCACAAAAATTTGCTTAGCACAAAAAATCTTGCTCATTAAAAACAGGTTACCAGCCAAAATTCTACGTGTTTTTCATGCTTGCTAAGCCAAAAAACAGTTGATTATCAATCCAAAACAATCAAGATCACGTGAAAATTTGGCCTGTAATCTTGTTTTTGCCAAGGACAAATTGTCATGCTAAGCAAATTTGTGTGCTTAGCAGCTCTATGAAATTGACCCCTGGGTGGAGAGAGGCAAACGAGGGTGAAGTGGCTTGCCCATGGACACAACATAATGGCCAGCAGGTGGATTTGAACCCCTGACCCTTTGATCGTGAGTCACAGACTCTATGACCACTAGGCCACCCTCTCCCTGCGGTCAAGGCGTATATTATGCTACTTGTATCTTACCTGGGTCCAGTTCCACACCATTCGTAGCTCGTAATCCGTCAACAGATCCTCGAACTCGTTGACGTGGCTGATGGCAATCTCCGTGGAGTTCACCAGCATGTCGTTAAACGCGTCGCTGAACGGGAAGAACCCCGCGATGTAGATGGGGGTCCGGTTACGCTGGGACGATGAGCCCGACGACGTTCGCATTGCCCAGGAGACCGGTGGGGTGAATACGAGTTGCTGGAACAACAGGGCGAAGACTGCAGCTTGGACAAGCGGGTAAAACCAGCGGGCATGCATAGTGACAGTCGGAAACTGATAATACCACATGGACGTAAAATTCAATCCTCCAATTTGAGCAAGTCGCAGGTAGAGCACGTTTTTTTCTTATTTGGCGGGTGTACGGTTATCTACGTGTCATCTGTGTGTTCTTGTCTTCAGCACACCAAAGCTTCGAATGACGCTGCCGCGAGAATCCACGTCAATGTAACTTTCTGTTTTCGTGATGGCAGAGTCACCGCACTAGTCACGTACACAGCCTGGCGACTTAACAGTATACCACGGCACGGGCGCCTTAGACGCAGCGTACGTACGTAATGAGATCTCTAACGGTGGAAAGAGCTGGCTTCTCTTGCGAGCGTTTTCTTCATCTGGCAGGAATGCACATCTTCCGCATATAGGTGTGATTTCAGTCACTCAGTTAGCTGTTTGGTACGGGATAGAGTTACGACCAACAAACCGGCAATATTAAGTTAGGATCTCCACCAACGGTTCAGCCCGGTATGCAAGACGCGGCGTAGCCCACAGATCTAGCGAAGCAGCTGCCAATACGAAATGAGAAAGAGGGGGGAAAAGAAAGACACATTAATCTTAAATTGGATTTTTTGTTTTAATGTGGCTCATGAATGCTTTTGCAGGAGCGGGTACTTCAATTTGTCTTGAATTCGTCTAGTTTCTATAGACATGGGTGTATTTAGTTTCAGTCGCAGAGTTCCGCCCGTTAGATGTTTATTCAAGCCCATGCACATGGAAGGAAATGAATGGGTTATCAACACACACGGGCAACGTCGGGATTCGATTCTGTTTACATGCAACGAGGCATTACCAATAATTAATACAGGACTCGTTTGTTTTTGTACTTGGATGTTTAAAGGATAAAACATTGCATATGCGCATATTTTATTCTCCAATGAATCGAGCGCATTCACGTTCTTTCTCGAAAGAAAAAATGCGTAACAGTCGGGTGCGAAAGCCGCAGGGTCGGTATATAATGCACAGTTTGTATTCGTTCGAGAGGACACGAACCGGCACGTCATTCTTCAGTTTTAAAGGGTAATCTTGCGCTCCAATGAAGAAAAGAAGAAGAAAATACCTGGGTTTGTATCTAGAATCGGTGAACGTTTATTGTGGCATTCAAAGCAGTGGTGATATTGTATCGCAGACTCTATGCGATACAGTGTTTTAGATTTCGACGACACGTAGAAGTCAGTGATGAAGTTCTGGTGACCGCCTGCTAAAGCATCCCCTCGTGACCAGCAAGTGCCAGGTTTACAACAAGTCTACGGGACAGTGAGATATGCCCGCAAGGCTTTGAAATGGCATCAGCAATCACGCACCCAGCGCACTCCGATGACAAGACAGTACTATAAACCTTCCCGTGGGCACGCATCGGACACGACTGGACTCTCTGAAATCGGCGTTTAATTCCAGGCTTCGCTCCTTGTCACTGACTTGTCAAGGCGTCATGCTTACCGTACCTGCACGCGTACACTTCCAGAACCAGATAACGTGTCCTTCGTAACGAATCGAACGGGTGAAACACTCCCACGGGCTCCCGTCAGTGACTGCACTGGGCGTAGCTACCGAGTACGCGAATGTCACTCGCATTTCTCGAGTTAACTGTATGTATGTTCAACGCCAATGTTACGGATTAAAACAAAAAACGAATGCACTATTTAGCTGTACAGTGCTGTCAAATGCGCGCGTGATGAGCCGTCGCCCATATAGATACAATTTGCGCGGGAAGACGAACAAATACACGATCCTTCAGCCGGTACAATGACTATTAGGCCTATAGCTGGTATCTGCGCATGTCACCACCATTGACTAGGGTAATTAACGTCACCGAGTAAGGTGCTACAAAAAGACAATAGGCTTTATTTACGTCCAATAAAAAAACACTGCTGTATATAGAATACAAAGTCACTCACCTTTAATATTGTTTTTAAAACAATCGTCATTTCTCTTGAAAAC